>CM043880.1:26928962-27032289 GCA_024034495.1 Camelina laxa | reverse complement strand
GGTTCGCCCAAGATAGACTGTCCAAGACTAAAGGGTTCAGTTCAAGTGCTACTGGTTAGTGAAGGAACTTCAAGCTCAGCTCAACAAAAAGGTCTTTGAAGAAGGCAACCAAAACTCAAGTAAAAGAAACAATGGTTCAAGTGTCAAGAAGTAGTGGATCAAGAAGGAACACCAAGGTTATCAAGCAAACCAGGAGGGATTTTCATCACTCCTTGGTCTCCTAATCAAGCTTAAAGAGCTATAAGAAGTCAAGCTTAGTGACTCTAAACAAGCTCACTAGGGAGGAAGTCCCTAAGTATCCTTGTAAATATAGTTTATTTTCCTAGTAGTTTTGATATGTTTTATTTTATGTTTGTGTTTGGACAGGCTTTTGAGGAAGAATGTAGTTGGATAAAGAAAGATTTGGACTTGGAGAAGGAGACTCGCAAGCCCACTCGACCAAAGACCACAAGAGGTACTCGGCGAGCTGGATACTAATAGAAGCCCATTTGATTCCCATTCTTCTAGAATGATCAAGTGGAGGGAAGAGACAAGGAGAAAAATTTTGAAATTTCAAAATTTATTCAAGAGAGCTCGAACCACGTGTCGATCGGAGCGTGTGGGGTCGAGGGCAGCCAAAAGTAAGTCAAAGATTCCCATTTCGAATTTGAATGGTATGGACGCTCCCACCCTTGTCCTTCTTTATATAGTCTTACTCGATCCTACACTTCTCACATTCTCCTCATTTGCTCAAAACATTTAAATTCAAGCTTTAAAATCTCTTTCAAAGTTCATCTCTTGCTCAAGGTTTTGTTTCTTTCAAGTTTTTGGGAGTCACAAACTATTAACTTTGTGCTTTGAGTAGTATTCCCTTCAGAAGTCTTTTGAAATATCTCTCTCACAAATAAATACAAGAAGTCGCACAACAAACACGCTGCAAGCTCCATGGACGTCGTGATGCTGACCCTTGAATCAAGGAGAGGTGAAGCTGAAGAGTCACTCGACGGACCACTCGATCAACCACTCGACCGAGTGGCGTCGAGCAGTTATGCGAGCCAGGTGCCGCCCAAGGAGAGAGCGAGTTGAGGAAGATCCTGAGAGGACCGAAAGTGAGGAGGAAAGAGAGCCTACTCTTATGAGTATTTATGAGGAAGCACAAAGCCAAGGGGAAGAGCCAGCTGTGAAGTTGAGCAAGAAGAAAGTGAAAGTGAGAGTGAGGAAGAAAGTGAAGAAGAAGAATTGATGGATGATGGAGAAGCTGAGTCTTGTGGGCTGACAAAGAGGCAACTTTATGATGCTTTCATGAGGATGAGTTCTTGGGAACTAGGTATCCACACAAGGAGACCATGCCAGAGCTTGCTATTGATGAGGATTAGAATATCTCTTTGAGAAGAGCAATCTCCCAAGTTTATGGGCTTTGCATGGAGGGCTACAAAGAGGAGAGTGTGAGTTCCTTGCCACTGTCAAGCTCACACATATGCAAGGAAAGATCCTGAGGGGGCTGGTCAACATCCTTCACAATCAAGGGAGAGGCAATGAGCTTTCAATAAAAAAGATAGCCAATGTGTTTGGATTTGAAACTGGCAGCCATAGGAGCTTGAGGATACCAAGAGAGGAGCTCTACTCAGTTTGGGAAACCATTGGGGACAACAAGCTCTACTCCTCCTCCAACTCCAAGAGCTCAAAGATAAGGAGCCCAGTCTTAAGGTACTTCCATAAAGCCCTTGCAAACAACTTCTTTGCAAGGAAGGAAACTGGGAACATCATGAGGGAAGCTGAAGATGATGACTTGGCTCTCAATGGGATCATCCTCAAGGCAAGAGAGGAACCATCATCCTTGGGAGCACTGTAGAGACTGATCTTGCAATGGGCTCATTACCACATGATTTACTTGAGAAGCTGGGTAGGAAAGTTGGAAAACAAGGGGTCAAGAGGAGCACTTACCATTGGGGGCATCATCACTCCAATCCTTCAAGCTGCTAAAGTTCCACTTAGAGGAGAGAAGTGTCTCACCAAGATGGATTGACTCAAGCTACCTCACTTCTACTCTCATCCTAGCCAAGGAAATGCATCAAGGGAACCACATTTTCAACTATGAGCTTTCCAACACTTGGGAAAAAGCAACTCATATGCCTAACCAAGAACTCACCACCATTCAAGAGGGAGCCAACATTGACTTTTGGCCAGCTGAGAGCATTGGTTTGATGGAGTGGTTCAACCTAGAGTTGAAGAAGCTGGAAATGCACAAGTAGCTGATGGAGAGGAGAAGTTCTATTTGAAGACTATGAGCCCAACCAAGAGATAGTAGAGGAGTGAGGGAGAATGCCAAGAGGTTAACTCTTTTGCAAAAGTGGGGCAAGTGGCAAGGAAAAGGTTTGATAAGCTGAAGAAGAAGGTGACCAACATGGCTAAGTCTATCAAAGGCTTAAAGAAGGAGATTGCTGAGCTGAAGAGTGGAAACTCATCTCCTAGCCATTCAAGCCTTTGAGGAGAAGTAGCTCAACTAGAGCACTTTCAAGGGTTGCGAATCCTGTGGAACAGCTAGGGCTTCAATGTATGAGCCAATTCAGAGGAAGAGGAGCTCAAGTACCCGAAAACAGCAGTTTTCGAGGCACTCGACCGGCTCACTCGAGCCCACTCGACCGAGCACCACCAATGCACTCGACCGAGTTCCAGCCCAGACACCATATGGCTTCCCACCTCCAGCTGCTTATACCAGGTTACCCTCCCATCCCACCCCAATACTTCACGGATCCAGCCCTCTACCACAGTTCTACCAACAGTTCTCCAGCAGCAAGGACGAGTTATGACATCCGCAGTCCAGCTCGACCCCCCACTCGGACATGCACTCGACCGAGTCACGGTCGATCGCCATCGTCGAGCTCCCCAATCCCCTCTCCAAGTCACCAACAAGACCCAGCTACACCTTTGATAGCATGCAGGAGGATGTGGATAGTTTCTTCTAACCTTGAGGTAACACTATCACCTTTCCATTGTAAATACCATTTGCATTTCATATTGTGTGTTTTGTTTTAAGTCTTGAATCCTCCAACAAATTTCTTTCACACAAGGGACTGTGTGATTTAAGTTTGGGGGAGGGTTTGAGATAGCATTTGACATTGTGTTTTGTTTTCTTATTTCAAATTTTTAGCATCATCATGTTAATATTTGCATAGCATCTAAGGCATAGAAAAACCCTAAAAATTTGAAAATTTTTGCAAAAATCTTTATAAAAAAAGAGTGTTCATGTAGTTTGCTTTGCATATTCAAGTATTGTTTATCATATAGGACTGCTTGCATTAGGGATCTATGATGAGTATTTCCTTGTTAGCTTGCTCATTCACTAGACTAGGATCAATGCCCAAGTTAATAGTACTTTGATGCTAGTTGAGTGGTTAGAAGCATAAGATTGAACCAAGCATTGAATTCCTGCATTGCATTTGGTCTAAATTGAAGCATGTTGTGATTTGATGCCATTTCCTATCTATAAGAACCTAATATTGACTTTCAATTATCAATGTGTGCATTGCTTTAAACTCATGGATACCATATACATATTTGGATCATCTTTCTCCTTTTTACCACTCTTGTTGATCCAAGTAGCTGATTTCCTCATTAAGAATCAGTTTCCCTACCCTTAACCAACCCTTCTTTCAAGCCATGTTTATTCTTGAGTGTGTGAGGCCTATTTTTAGGATTGAGCTTGGTAGAAAGTGTTAGGTTTGAACTGACAAGAGTAAAGCCTTGTGTAGTTCTAGTTTGCATTTTTCAAACTAGATAGGACTAGGTGGTTCATTTGTTGGGTTTGGGACTTGGAAGTTAAAGAAAGAAAAAAAAAAAAAAAAGAAAAAGAGAGAAAAAGGGTAGAGTCTTTAAGAGGAGATTGTGTTTAAGCAAGGTCTAGTGAAAGGATGGGAAGCAAAAAAATTGTTGAAGATGGTTCTAGTTAAAGAAAAGAAAGAGAAGAAAAGAAAAGTCTAGCAAAAGCTTGTATGTCTTAAGAATAAGAAGAAAAGAGAACCATAGCAAATAAGTAAGAATCCCCCATCCCACTAGAAAGATCAAATAAGAAACCTCTCCTAAGACTTGAAAACCAAAAGAGAAAAGGGTGAAAGAGAAAAGAAGAAGTTAAAGGGTAGCACTAGGATCATTTGGGTTTAGATTGCTAGGATAAACACTTTGGGTACCTTTGGGTAGACAAGGTTTTATTCTTGTATGTGTCTAGGTGTTCTTACCTTTAGCATTCTTCTAAAGCTCAATCCATTTTTTATGAGAGAACCTTGATATTGATAAGCCCACTCTAAAAAGAGACCATCATTGTCTCAAAGCCTTTACCTCCAAGCCAAATGAGTTTAAGCATTGCATAGAATTGATTCATGTTCTTGATTAATGAATGTTAAAGGAAATGGTTGATTTGAATGCATGTGGATATCTAAGGCTCAAATCAGTAAAGGTTGTGACATGCTTGTCTAAAGTCTTTAAGTACAGCTCATTCAACTTGCATCATAGTACTAGTAACTTGGACATTGATTCTAGATGGTCTATTTGCAAGCTTTAGGAGCTGAGATCCCACTTTCAAACCTCACCTACATTCTTATGTCTTGCTTATTTGCTTGAGGGCAAGCAAAGACTAAGTTTGGGGTGTTGATGTTCATATATTTTACCTGTTTTCCCTTAGTATATTCACATCTTTTGCATCTTTTGCTATCCATTTTCACCATTATTGCATAGCTTTAGGACTAATCATGCATTAGAGTTTAGTTGCATTGCATTTGCATCTTTTCATGCATAAACAGGTGATTTTGAAGCTTAAGGAGCATGGAAGCAATGCTGAGAAGAAGTGAAGCAATCATGAAGGGAAAGCAAGAGAGTTAAGGCTGAAATAACAAGGTCCGGAGTCCAACTCGACCGCACACTCGACCAGACACTCGACCGTGTGCTGAGGAGGACTCGACCGAGTGGACAATGCACGAGAGAAGCCAGCTCGACCTGCCACTCGACCGAGCACAGGTCGAGTTGACCGAGCCGTTGACTATTTTGTCTTTTAGCATTTTTAGGGCTTCCACTCCCCTCCTATATAAAGCCTTGTACCTGCGCCACAAAAGGAGTCCAGCTTTTTAGATATTCTCTAAACCTAGTATTTACCTTTTTGGGATTTATTCCTTTTGCTTTATTTTCCTAGATCTTGTACTTGAAAAAGACTAAATTCCTCAATATTGTTAGTTTAATAACTTTCTTATATTGAGAATTTAAGTTTCATTTCTTTTTCAATATTGTAGATCTTTGTTTTATCTTCTAATGATGCAAGTTTCAATCTTTTCTGGGTTTATGATTTTGATGTTTATCATGTGTTCTTGTGAGTAGTAGTTTAGGATCTTGAGGATGGGTTAGGCTGGGCTGTGAATGAGGTTTGTTTGGCTTGATCAAGCTTGATTGTTGTAGATCTCTTCTAGGGTAGATGTTCTTAATGCTGATCCTATATCTGAGAGGTAGGATCTGATTTCAAGCATCTTAGCATCACACCAATGTTTAAGAGGCATAGATAAGGCTAGATCTAGAGCTTACCATCTTGCTTGCTAAGAGATTAGAAGTTTTGTTTGGTATGAGACATATTTCTTACTGCCTGCTTGTGTAGATTCTTTACTATGTGAGAGCAAGTCTAGAAATGCATAGGTTTGATTGTTTCTTGACCATGAGAGTGGGAGAAACTTGTCTTGGATTCATATGTCTAGAGATTAGCTCATGTTGTTTGAGATTTGTTGATCAAGTTAGATAGCCTCAATCATTAGTCCAGCCCATGAATCCCTCCTCAAGTCTTCTTTGTTTATTGATTTTTACAGTCTTAATCCTGTTGCTTGATTGTAGTTTGATCGTCTTGCATTACTCTGTTTATTGCATTGCTCTGTTCTGCGTTTAGTCTAGCTCGACCACTCACTCGACCTACACTCGGTCGAGTGCTGGCTCGAGTTCATCCCCAGAACTCTGCTATTTATGATTTGTGATTGTCTTGTTTCATTCCTGTTCCATTTCTGCTGCATCCATTTAGTGTCCTGTTCATTATTGTCTTGCATTTGTTCTTTAGCTTAGTTTCTGTTTCTGTTGGTTGCATCATTACTGTCTTAATCATTCTATTTCATTTGCATTTAGTTCTTAGTTCATTTAGTTTACCTTCTGCACTTTACATTTTCATCATAGGATTGTTTAGTGGCAACATCCTTTTCATCTGGCTTAAATTAGATCTTTATGCATATCTTAACTGTTTACAACCACTCAAATTGGATTGATACCCCTTATACTGCAACTGCATAAGGGGAATTGAAACACCTTACCAATCATTGCATACATTCATCATCATCCATTCCATCTTAACCTGTCCACACAAATATCTTGTTTCAAAGTTTATGACAATTATGAAGCTAGAACAGAAATAAAAACTATAGTAATGCAAGTATTGAACTAATGCGAGGCAAATAAAGAACAGGACATTAAGTGAATGCAACAGAAATCCAACAAGAATGAGACAGGAAATAAGATAGGACAACTACAAAGCATAAACAAAAGTTCTGGGGATGAACTCGAGCAAGCACTCGATCGAGTGTAGATCGAGTGCAGGGTCGAGCTGGACAAACGCGAGAAAACAGAGCAACACAAGAAAAACAGAGCAATATGAAAGCGAATCAAATAACAAGCAAGCAGCAGGATCAAGACTAAGAAATCAATAAACAAGGAAGACCTTGAGGAGGGATTCATGCGCTTGACTAATGATTGAGGTCATCTAACTTGGTCAACAAATCTCAAACAACTTGAGCTAATCTCTAGACAATATTTTCTAAGACATGTTTAATCCACTCTCATGGCAAGAAACAATCAAACTCATGCATCTCTAGATTTGTTCTCACAAAATAAAGAATCTACACAAGCAGGCATTAAGCAATATGTCAAATACCAAACAAGACCTCTAATCTCTTAGCAAGCCTAATGGTAAACTCTAGATCTAGCCTTATCTATGCTCCTTAAACATTGGTATGATGCTAAGAGGCTTGAGATCAAATCCTACCCTCTTAGTTATAGGATCAACATTAAGAACATCTAGCCTAGAAGAGATATACAACAATCAAGCTTGACCAAATCAAACAAACCTCAAACATAATCCAGCCTAACCCATCCTCAAGATCCTAAGCAACTACTCACAAGAACACATGATGAACAACAAAATCATAAACCCAGAAAATACTGAAACTTGCATCA
This sequence comes from Camelina laxa, assembly GCA_024034495.1. Taxonomy (NCBI): domain Eukaryota; kingdom Viridiplantae; phylum Streptophyta; class Magnoliopsida; order Brassicales; family Brassicaceae; genus Camelina; species Camelina laxa. The sequence goes on along the minus strand of CM043880.1, from coordinate 27,025,062 downwards.
AATGAAAGATAAAGCAAAGATCTACAATATTGAAGAAGGAATCAAACACAATTCTTCATATCTTGAAAGTTATGGAACCAACAAAATCCAAGAATCTTATGTTTTCTCTTTCAAAAGAAGGTACAAGATCTAAGAAAATAAAAGTGCAAAAGAAATAATTCCCAAAAGGGTAAAAACTAGGTTTTTGACTATCTAAAAAACTGGACTCTTGGTGGCTGAAGGGTATAAGGTCCTTTTATAGGAAAAGTAGTGAAGCCCTAAAAATGCTAAAAGACAAAATAGCTAGGCGGCTCGGCCAACTCGACCTGGTGCTCGGTCGAGTGCCCGGTCGAGTTGGCTTTCCTTCTGCTCCTTCCACTCGGTGATTTTGGAGCCTAAGGAGCATGGAAGCAATGCTGAGGATAAGTGAAGCAATCAAGAGGAGAAAGCAAGAGAGTTAAGGCTGAAGAACCAAGGTCCGGAGTCCCACTCGACTGCCCATTTTTAGGGCTTCCACTACTTTTCCTATAAAAGGACCTTGTACCATTCAGCCACCAGAGTCCAGCTTTTTAGATATTCTCAAACCTAGTTTTTACCTTTTAGGGAATTATTCCTTTTGCACTTTTATTTTATTAGATCTTGTACCTTCTTTTGAAGGAGAAAACATAAGATTCTTGGATTTTGTTGGTTCGATAACTTTCAAGATATTAAGAATTTTTGTTTGATTCCTTCTTCATTATTGTAGATCTTTGCTTTATCTTTAATTTGATGCAAGTTTCAGCATTCTCCGGGTTGATGACTTTGATGTTCATCATGTGTTCTTGTGAGTAGTTGCTTAGGATCTTGAGGATGGGTTAGGCTGGATTATGTTTGAGGTTTAGTTGATTTGGTCAAGCTTGATTATCGTAGATCTCTTAGGCTAGATGTTCTTAATGCTGATCCTATAACTGAGAGGGTAGGATTTGATCTCAAGCCTCTTAGCATCATACCAATGTTTAAGGAGCATAGATAAGGCTAGATCTAGAGTTTACCATTAGACTTGCTAAGAGATTAGAGGTCTTGTTTAGTATTTGACATATTGCTTAATGCCTGCTTGTGTAGATTCTTTATTGTGTGAGAACAAGTCTAGAGATGCATGAGTTTGATTGTTTCTTGCCATGAGAGTGGATTAAACATGTCTTAGAAAATATTGTCTAGAGATTAGCTCAAGTTGTTTGAGATTTGTTGACCAAGTTAGATGACCTCAATCATTAGTCCAGCCCATGAATCCCTCCTCAAGGCCTTCTTTGTTTATTGATATCTTAGTCTTAATCCTACTGCTTGCTTGTTGTTTGATTTGCTTTCATATTGCTCTGTTTTTCTTGAGTTGCTCTGTTTTCTCGCGTTTGTCCAGCTCGACCCTGCACTCAATCTACACTCGATCGAGTGCTTGCTCGAGTTCATCCCCAGAACTTTTGTTTATGATTTGTAGTTGTCCTGTCTTACTTCCTGTTTCATTCTATTTGCATTTCTGTTGCATTCACTTAGTGTTCTGTTCAATACTTGCATTAATATAGTTTATATTTCGGTTCTAGCTTCATAACCGTCATAATCATTCTGTTCCATTTACATCTAGCATCTTGTTCTAGTAGCTTTACATTCTGCACTTTACATTTCATCATAGGATTGTTAGTGACAAACATCCTTTACATCTGGCTTTACTTAGACCTTTATGCACATCTTGATTGCTTACAAACTCTCAGATTGGATTGACACCTCTTGTACTACAATTGCATAAGGAGAATTGAAACACCCTGCCATCCATTCATTCATATCTCATCATTCCATACATTTCATCACCATACCACCAAATATATGTGTTTCAATTTGGCGCCGTTGCCTATTCGAGTGTGTTTTTGTGACAATTAGGATCAATAAAAGTCTAAGATTAAGTTCGTTTATCCACTTGTTCACTACTGATCTCGTTTCTTCTACTGCTTGTCTGTGATTGAGTTTCAGGTACCAGCTCGACCATCAACTCGACCACCACTCGACCGAGTGTGTGCTTGAGCAACTGATCGAGTCAGAAGCCGGATACAAATAGACATCAGTTCCCAGTCGATTCGACCACCCACTCGAGCCTGTGCTCGACCGAGTGCCTGTCCGAGTCTGTACTCGCGCCTGTTGATGAAAACAAGGTCAAAGGGTCATCACAATCTTCAGAGACTCCTTGATCACATCAACCGACCACCAAGGGACATGAGACAACAGAGAACAGGGATCTATAAGGAACAAGAACAACAAGTGCTAATGGAGCAACAAGATCAACAAGCTCCAAGAGCAAGAAACATTGGTGCTGGAGATGCACCAAACACACATAACCAGAGAGCTGGAATTGTGCCTCCTACTGTTGCAAACAACAACTTTGAGATCAAAAGTGGACTGATCTCCATGATTCAAGCCAACAAGGTCCATGGGTTACCAATGGAAGATCCCCTAGACCACTTTGATGAATTTGATAGAATATGTGGTCTCACCAAGATCAATGGTGTTAGTGAGGATAGATTCAAGTTAAGGCTATTCCATTTCTCACTTGGAGACAAGGCTCACCTTTGGGAGAAGACTCTTCCTACTGGAGCAATAACCACATGGGATGCTTGCAAGAAGGCTTTCTTGGCCAAGTTCTTTTCCAATGCTAGAACTGCTAGATTGAGAAATGAAATTTTCTGGGTTTGCTCAAAGGAATAATGAGAGTTTTTGTGAAGCTTGGGAGAGGTTTAAAGGATTCCAGACGCAGTGTCCTCACCATGGCTTCAGCAATGAGTCCCTCCTAAATACTTTGTATAGAGGAGTGCTTCCCAAGATAAAAATGCTTCTTGACACAGCCTCAAATGGAAACTTCCTCAACAAGAATGTTGAAGAAGGCTAGGAGTTTTGAAAATCTTGCTCAGTCAGATGACAACTATAATGAGGACTATGATAGAACAATAAGGTCCACCTCCATTGATCAAGAGGAGAAGTACAAGAAGGACTTGAAGATGGTCAATGAGAAGCTTGACAGGATCCTCTTTAACCAACAAAAGTCTATTCACTTCATTGGTGAGGAAGAGGTTCCAGTTCAAGAGGAGGAGAGGGAATTTGCTGAGCTCTGTTATATTCAAAACCAGGGTGGATTCAAAGGCTACAACCAAGGAGGAGGGTTCAAAAACAACAACCTCTCCTATAGAAGCACCAATGTAGCCAATCCACAAGACCAAGTCTATCCACCTCAACAGCCTCAACAACAAAACAACTATGCAGCCAAGCAACAACAACAAGTGTTCCAGCCCCAATTGTGTCCCCAGGGTTTCAGCCTAACTAAGACCAAGAACAAGACTTAAGAGCCATGATACAACAGCTGTTGATTGGGCAAACAAATTGAAAAATTGAGGCATCACACAGATTTGCTGAGCTGAACAGACGGATAGACGATGGTTATAGTGACCTTCATGCCAAGTTTGACAAACTCACTTCCAGGATAATGACTCTGGAGAGTCAACTAACTTCTACCCCAAAGGAAGACCCCAACAAAGGCAAATCTATTATGCACTCTCTAGAGTTTGCTAATGCTATCACTCTCCGCAGTGGAAGGGTTCTACCAACAAGACAGGGGGCCTTACCAGACACTGAGGACAGTGGAGTTGAAGAAGGGGAGGGTTTTCAACAAGAAGAAACTCAGAATGAAAACACCGTTGAACTCGACCAACCACTCGACCACGCACCCGACCGAGTGCATGCTCGAGTACCTGATCGAGCTGCGGACCGAACACCTTTTCAGGAGGAAACAAAGCCAGTTGCCACCAAAGAAAAAGAAGTCCGGTTCATCCCTCCTCCTTACAAGCCTCCACTACCTTTTCCAGGGAGGTTTAAGAAGCAGATGGTTGAAAAGTACAAGGCATTGTTTGATAAACAAGTGAGAGAGATTGAGCTTAGGATGCCTCTAATAGATGCTTTTGCTATGATTCCTCCTTACCAGAAATTCTTGAAAGATGATGTGATGGAAAGAATCAAAGAAGTTCAAGGGGCAGTATTCCTTAGTCATGAGTGTAGCGCCATAATCCAGAAGCAAGTAAACCCACAAAAGTTAAGAGATCCTGGTTCCTTCACTCTGCCTTGCTCTATAGGTCCTTTGACCTTCAACATATGCCTTTGTGATTTGGGAGCTTCAGTTAGCCTAATGCATGTATCAGTTGCTAAGCGCCTGGGGTTTACAAGGTATAAGCCATGCAATATATCCTTGATCTTAGCTGATAGGTCAGTAAGATTGCCACATGGTGTTCTAGAAGACTTACCAGTCAGAGTTGGAACAGTGGAAGTACCAACAGACTTTGTAGTCCTGGAAATGGATGAAGAGCCAAAAGATCCTTTGATCTTGGGAAGACCTTTCCTAGCCACAGCAGGGGCAATAATTGATGTGAGAAAAGGGAAGATTGATCTCAACTTGGGAGAGGATCTAAAGATGACATTTGATATTGTAGAGGCTACGAAGAAACCAACAATTGGAGGACAAGTCTTTTGGGTTGATGAAATGGACAAGGTGGCAAGAGAGTTGATGGAAGAAGTAGCAGAGCAAGATCATTTTAAGACTGCTTTAACCAAAAGAGGGGAAGAAGGATTCCTCTATGAAGAAACCAAAGCTTATGAAGACATGCTAGACTCCAGCAGAGAATCAGTCAATCCTGAGGCTTTTGAAGGGCTGCCTGCATTAAGAAAAGAGGTCTGGTCAGTTCAAATAGCTGAAACAGAGAGCTCGACCACCCACTCGAACATGCAATCGACCGAGCGGCTGTCCGAGTTTGAGATCGAGTGCACTGCCGAGTCTTCCACAGATGACTGGTCTGAACTGGAAGCACCAAAAGTAGAGATAAAACCTCTCCCATCTGGCTAAGGTACGTTATTCTAGGTGAGAACTCTACTTATCCTGTGATAGTAAATGCTAAATTGAGTAAGGAAGAACTTGATTTGCTAGTTGTTGAGCTAAGGAAATATAGAAAAGCTATTGGTTATACTTTGGATGACATTAAGGGAATATCACCTAATCTCTGCATGCATAGGATCCACCTTGAAAATGAATCTTACTCTAGTATTGACCCTCAAAGAAGACTTAACCCCAACTTAAAGGAAGTCGTAAAAAAAGGAGATTCTTAAATTACTTGGAGCTGTGTGATCTATCTGATGTTCATATATTTTACCCTGTTTTCCCTTAGTATATTCACATCTTTCGCATCTTTTGCTATCCATTTTCACCATTATTGCATAGCTTTAAGACTAATCATGCATTAAAGTTTAGTTGCATTGCATTTGCATCTTTTCATGCATAAACAGGTGATTTTGAAGCTTAAGGAGCATGGAAGCAATGCTGAGGAAGAAGTGAAGCAATCAGGAAGGGAAAGCAAGAGAGTTAAGGCTGAAATAACAAGGTCCAGAGTCCAACTCGACCAGACACTCGACCAGACACTCGACCGTGTGCTGAGGAGGATTCGACCGAGTGGAGAATGCACGAGAGAAGCCAGCTCGACCTGCCACTCGACCGGGCACAGGTCGAGTTGACCGAGCCGTTGACTATTTTGTCTTTTAGCATTTTTAGGGCTTCCACTCCCCTCCTATATAAAGCCTTGTACCTGCAGCCACAAAAGGAGTCAGCTTTTTAGATATTCTCAAAACCTAGTACCCTTTTTGGGATTTATTCTTTTTGCTTTTTATTTTCCTAGATCTTGTACTTGAAAAAGACTAAATTCCTCAATATTGTTAGTTTAATAACTTTCTTAATATTGAGAATTCAAGTTTCATTTCTTTTTCAGTATTGTAGATCTTTGTTTCATCTTTCTAATGATGCAAGTTTCAATCTTTTCTGGGTTTATGATTTTGATGTTCATCATGTGTTCTTGTGAGTAGTAGCTTAGGATCTTGAGGATGGGTTAGGCTGGGCTGTGAATGAGGTTTGTTTGGCTTGATTAAGCTTGATTGTTGTAGATCTCTTCTAGGGTAGATGTTCTTAATGCTGATCCTATATCTGAGAGGGTAGGATCTGATTTCAAGCATCTTAGCATCACACCAATGTTTAAGAGGCATAGATAAGGCTAGATCTAGAGCTTACCATCTTGCTTGCTAAGAGATTAGAGATTTTGTTTGGTATGAGACATATTTCTTACTGCCTGCTTGTGTAGATTCTTTACTATGTGAGAGCAAGTCTAGAAATGCATAGGTTTGATTGTTTCTTGACCATGAGAGTGGGAGAAGCTTGTCTTAGATACATATGTCTAGAGATTAGCTCATGTTGTTTGAGATTTGTTGATCAAGTTAGATAGCCTCAATCATTAGTCCAGCCCATGAATCCCTCCTCAAGTCCTTCCTTGTTTATTGATTTTACAGTCTTAATCCTGTTGCTTGATTGTAGTTTGATTCGTCTTTGCATTACTCTTTTTTTATTGCATTGCTCTGTTTCTGCGTTTAGTCTAGCTCGACCACTCACTCGACCTACACTCAGTCGAGTGCTGGCTCGAGTTCATCCCCAGAACTCTTGTTTATGCTTTGTGATTGTCTTGTTTCATTCTAGTTTCATTCCTGTTGCATTTGTTTAGTATCTTGTTCGTTACTTGTCTTGCATTAGTTCTTTAGCATAGTTTCTACTTCTGTTGGTTGCATCATTACTGTCATAATCATCTTGCTTCATTTGCATTTAGTCCATAGTTCTTATAGTTTACTTTCTGCATTTTGCATCATAGGATTGTTAGTGACAAACATCCTTTACATCTGGCTTAAATTAGATCTTTATGCATATCTTGACTATTCACAAACACTCAGATTGGATTGACACCTCTTATACTGCAACTGCATAAGGGGAATTGAAACACCTTACCATCCATCATTTCATTGCATACATTCATCATCATTCATCCATCTTTCACCATCCATATAAAAATATATGTTTCAATTTGGCGCCGTTGCCGGGGATCGAACCCGGGTCACCCGCGTGACAGGCGGGAATACTTACCACTATACTACAACGACCTAGTTTCACCTCATCATACAAAATACCTAGTTTCAATTTGGCGCCGTTGCCTATTTGAGTGTGTTTTTGTGACAATTAGGATCCATAAAAGTCTAAGATTAAGTTCGTTTGTCAACTTGTTCACTACTGATCTTGTTTCTTCTTCTGCTTGTTTGTGCTTGAGTTTCAGGTACCAGCTCGACCACCAACAACACTTGATCGAGTCATAAGCCGGATACAAATAGACATCAGCTCCCAGTCGACTCGACCACCCACTCGAGCCTGTACTCGACCGAGTGCCTGTTCGAGTCCGTCATCATGATTCACAGCAGTATGTTCCATTCTGTACCATGGCAACATCAACCAGGATTCTAGGCTCAATGGTGTCACCCTCTAGTGTTTCAAACTTCACAAGCCCAAAAACCTGACTTAAGAGCTATGATGCAGCAAATTTTACTTGGACAAGCAACTGAGCAGATTGAGGTAGCAAAGCAGTTTGCTGAGCTGCACCAAACGTTGAATTCCTATTCTAGTGACCTAAACTCCAAGGTCAAGTATATGGAGAGCTCCATTGCTCCCACTTCAGCCCCTAAGCCAAACCAACTTTTTGAAGAACCTATTCCAAACCCAAGGGGGTTTACAGCTAAAGCTCTTACTCTCTATGAAGATGCTGTCACTGAGGACAGTGAGGTTCAAGGTAGGGAGGATTGATAATTTATTGAAGCCCAGGATGAAGCTTGTGCACAGCAGACTGAATCCGTCAAAGCACTCGACCAAGTGCTCGATCCGGCACTCAACCAAGTGCTTGATCGAGTGGTCGATCGAGCTGACGACACAGAAGTTGTTAAGCCTGCTAAGTACATTCCTCCTGCTTACAAACCACCTCTACCATTCCTAGGACGTTTCAAGGCACAGAAGCTGAAAGAACTCAGGGAAATTAATGAGAAAAGGGAAAAGTTGGCTTTGCAACAAGAGAAGGAATTAGCTTTACAACAACAAGAAGTCATTGAGAATGAAGAAGTGATGGCTTCGAAGGAAGAAGTTGTGATTGAAAGAAAGGAAGTAATGGCCATACAACAGGAGGTTGTCATTGAGAAGAAGGAGGAAGTAATGGCTATACAAGATATTACCATTGCTTACAAGGAAGAGGAGAGAGGGCCTGACTTGAGCAAATTTGTTCAGAATCCTTCCTACAAGGACATGCTGCTTGAATTATCCAAGATGAAAGCTCAGGAACAAGACATGAAGGACTTAAGAGAGATTGACGAAGCTGTTATACCAACAAAACTTGAAGATCCTGGATCATTTGATCTACCTTGCTCCATTAGTTACATGCACTTCAACAAATGCTTGTGTGATCTGGGAGCTTCAGTGAGCTTAATGCCATACTCAGTGGCTGAGAAGTTGGGATATGAATATTTTAAGCCTTGCAACCTCTGTATTGGCATGGCAGATGGATCCAAGAGGGATGTGCTTGGGATAATTGAAAACCTTCCAGTCAAGATAGGAAAGGCAAGAATCCCAACTGATTTTGTGATCATGAACATGGATCAAGAGCCAGAAGATCCTCTCATCTTGGGGAGACCATTCTTAGCAACAGTTGGAGCTGTAATAGATGTTAAGATGGGAACCATCAACCTTCACCTTGCTAAAGACTTCACTATGAAGTTTGACATCAAGAATACTGCTCATCAGCCTACTATTGAAGGTCAGCACTTTATGATAGGGAAAAAGGCTAGTTGTGAAGTTTTTGAGGAATGAGGGAATCCTAGGATTAAAGGTTCAGCCCAAGATAAGACTGTCCAAGAACTAAAGGGTTCAATTCAAGTGCTAGCTGGTTTAGTGAAGGAACTTCAAGCTCAGCTCAACAAGAAATCTTTGAAGAAGGCAAGAACAAGACTCAAGCTTAAGAAGAAACAAAGTTCAAGTGCTAAGGAAGTAGTGATCAAGAAGGAACACAAGGGTTATCAAGTAGAACCAGGGGGAATTTCATCACCTCCTTGGTCTCTAACTCAAGCCTGAAAAAGGCATCAAAGTCAAGCTTAGTGACTCTAAACAAGCTCACTAGGGAGGAAGTCCCTAAGGTATCTCTGTATATATTGCTTAGTATTTTGGTATTTTGACTTTTGTTTTGGTGTTTTCATGATCAGGGAAGCAAGGGAGTCTAAACAGAAGAAGAGAGGGAAATCCGCAGTCCAGCTCGACCCCCCCACTCGGACATGCACTCGACCGAGTCACGGTCGATCGCCATCGTCGAGCTGCCCAAATCCCCATCTCCAAGCCACCAACAAGACCCCAGCTACACCTTTGATATCATGCAGGAGGATGTGGATAGTTTCTTCTACAATCCTTGAGGTAACACTATCACCTTTACATTGTAAATACCATTGCATTTCATATTATGTGTTTTGTTTTAAGTCTTGAATCCTCCAACAAATTTCTTTCACACAAGGGACTGTGTGATTTAAGTTTGGGGGAGGGTTTGAGATAGCATTTGACATTGTGTTTTGTTTTCTTATTTTAAATTTTTAGCATCATCATGTTAGTATTTGCATAGCATCTAAGGCATAGAAAAACCCTAAAAATTTGAAATTTTTTGCAAAAATCTTTATAAAAAAAGAGTGTTCATGTAGTTTGCTTTGCATATTCAAGTATTTTGTTTATCATATAGGACTGCTTGCATTAGGGATCTATGATGAGTATTTCCTTGTTAGCTTGCTAGATTCACTAAACTAGGATCAATGCCCAAGTTAATAGTACTTTGATGCTAGTTGAGTGGTTAGAAGCATAAGATTGAACCAAGCATTGAATTCCTGCATTGCATTTGGTCTAAATTGAAGCATGTTGTGATTTGATGCCATTTCCTATCTATAAGAACCTAATATTGACTTTCAATTATCAATGTGTGCATTGCTTTAAACTCATGGATACCATATACATATTTGGATCATCTTTCTCCTTTTTTCCACTCTTGTTGATCCAAGTAGCTGATTTCCTCAGTAAGAATCAGTTCCCCCTACCCTTAACCAACCCTTCTTTCAAGCCATGTTTATTCTTGAGTGTGTGAGGCCTATTTTTAGGATTGAGCTTGGTAGAAAGTGTTAGGTTTGAACTGACAAGAGTAAAGCCTTGTGTAGTTCTAGTTTGCACTTTTCAAACTAGATAGGACTAGGTGGTTCACTTGTTGGGTTTGGGACTTGGCTGTTATGAAAAGAAAAGAAAAAAAAAAAAGAGAAAAAGAAAAGAGAAAAGAAAGAAAAAGGGTAGAGTCTTTAAGAGGAGATTGTGTTTAAGCAAGGTCTAGTGAAAGGATGGGAAGCAAAAATTGTTGAAGATGGTTCTAGTTAAAGAAAAGAAAAGAAAGAAAAGAAAAGTCTAGCAAAAAGCTTGTATGTCTGAAGAATAAGAAGAAAAGAGAACCATAGCAAATAAGTAAGAATCCCCCATCCCACTAGAAAGATCAAATAAGAAACCTCTCCTAAGACTTGAAAACCAAAAGAGAAAAGGGTGAAAGAGAAAAGAATAAGTTAAAGGGTAGCACTAGGATCATTTGGGTTTAGATTGCTAGGATAAACACTTTGGGTACCTTTGGGTAGACAAGGTTTTATTCTTGTATGTGTCTAGGTGTTCTTACCTTTAGCATTCTTCTAAAGCTCAATCCATTTTTTATGAGAGAACCTTGATATTGATAAGCCCCACTCTAAAAAGAGACCATCATTGTCTCAAAGCCTTTACCTCCAAGCCAAATGAGTTTAAGCATTGCATAGAATTGATTCATGTTAAAGGAAATGGTTGATTTGAATGCATGTGGATGTCTAAGGCTCATATCAGTAAAGGTTGTGACATGCTTGTCTAAAGTCTTTAAGTACAGCTCATTCAACTTGCATCATAGTACTAGTAACTTGGACATTGATTCTAGATGGTCTATTTGCAAGCTTTAGGAGCTGAGATCCCACTTTCAAACCTCACCTACCTTCTTATGTCTTGCTTATTTGCTTGAGGGCAAGCAAAGACTAAGTTTGGGGGTGTTGATGTTCATATATTTTACCCTGTTTTCCCTTAGTATATTCACATCTTTTGCATCTTTTGCTATCCATTTTCACCATTATTGCATAGCTTTAAGACTAATCATGCATTAGAGTTTAGTTGCATTGCATTTGCATCTTTTCATGCATAAACAAGTGATTTTGAAGCTTAAGGAGCATGGAAGCAATGTTGAGGAAGAAGTGAAGCAATCAGGAAGGGAAAGCAAGAGAGTTAAGGCTGAAATAACAAGGTCCGGAGTCCAACTCGACCAGACACTCGACCAGACACTCGACCGTGTGCTGAGGAGGACTCGACCGAGTGGAGAATGCACGAGAGAAGCCAGCTCGACCTGTCCCTCGACCGAGCACAGGTCGAGTTGACCGAGCCGTTGACTATTTTGTCTTTTAGCATTTTTAGGGCTTCCACTCCCCTCCTATATAAAGCCTTGTACCTGCAGCCACAAAAGGAGTCAGCTTTTTAGATATTCTCAAAACCTAGTATTTACCCTTTTTGGGATTTATTCTTTTTGCTTTTTATTTTCCTAGATCTTGTACTTGAAAAAGACTAAATTCTTCAATATTGTTAGTTTAATAACTTTCTTAATATTGAGAATTCAAGTTTCATTTCTTTTTCAGTATTGTAGATCTTTGTTTCATCTTTCTAATGATGCAAGTTTCAATCTTTTCTGGGTTTATGATTTTGATGTTCATCATGTGTTCTTGTGAGTAGTAGCTTAGGATCTTGAGGATGGGTTAGGCTGGGCTGTGAATGAGGTTTGTTTGGCTTGATCAAGCTTGATTGTTGTAGATCTCTTCTAGGGTAGATGTTCTTAATGCTGATCCTATATCTGAGAGGGTAGGATCTGATTTCAAGCATCTTAGCATCACACCAATGTTTAAGAGGCATAGATAAGGCTAGATCTAGAGCTTACCATCTTGCTTGCTAAGAGATTAGAGGTTTTGTTTGGTATGAGACATATTTCTTACTGCCTGCTTGTGTAGATTCTTTACTATGTGAGAGCAAGTCTAGAAATGCATAGGTTTGATTGTTTCTTGACCATGAGAGTGGGAGAAGCTTGTCTTAGATACATATGTCTAGAGATTAGCTCATGTTGTTTGAGATTTGTTGATCAAGTTAGATAGCCTCAATCATTAGTCCAGCCCATGAATCCCTCCTCAAGTCCTTCCTTGTTTATTGATTTTACAGTCTTAATCATGTTGCTTGATTGTAGTTTGATTCGTCTTTGCATTACTCTGTTTTTATTGCATTGCTCTGTTTCTGCGTTTAGTCTAGCTCGAGCCAGCACTCGACCGAACTCTTGTTTATGCTTTGTGATTTTCTTGTTTCATTCTATTTGCATTCCTGTTGCATTTGTTTAGTATCTTGTTCATTACTTGTCTTGCATTTGTTCTTCAGCATAGTTTCTACTTCTGTTGGTTGCATCATTACTGTCATAATCATCTTGCTTCATTTGCATTTAGTCCATAGTTCTTATAGTTTACTTTCTGCATTTTGCATCATAGGATTGTTAGTGACAAACATCCTTTACATCTGGCTTAAATTAGATCTTTATGCATATCTTGACTGTTCACAAACACTCAGATTGGATTGACACCTCTTATACTGCAACTGCATAAGGGGAATTGAAACACCTTACCATCCATCATTTCATTGCATACATTCATCATCATTCATCCATCTTTCACCATCCATATAAAAATATATGTTTCACTATCCTATTTCCAATAGTACTTGGGTCTCACCAGTTCATTGTGTCCCTCAAAAAGGAGGAATCACTGTAATAAAGAATGATCATGATGAGTTAATTCCCACTAGAACCATACCAGGACATAGAATGTGCATTGATTATAGAAAGCTAAATTCTGCTACTAGGAAAGATCATTTCCCTCTTCCCTTCATTGATCAAATGTTGGAAAGATTAGCTAATCACACCCACTACTGTTTCTTGGATGGATACTCTGGATTTTTTCAAATTCCTATTCATCCTAATGATCAAGAGAAGACAACATTCACATGTCCATATGGTACTTTTGCCTATAGAAGGATGCCATTTGGATTATGTAATGCTCCAACAACTTTTCAAAGATGCATGATGTCTATCTTCTCTGATCTTATTGAGGATGTTGTTGAAGTTTTTATGGATGACTTCTCTGTCTATGGAGACTCCTTTTCTTCTTGTCTTGCTAATCTGTGCAGGGTTTTAAAGAGATGTGAGGAGATAAATCTAGTTTTGAACTGGGAAAAGTGTCACTTCATGGTTGAAGAAGGGATAGTTCTTGGACACAAGATTTCAGAGAAGGGTATTGAAGTTGACAAAGCAAAAATTGAAGTCATGGTTCAACTTCGACCACCAAAAACAGTCAAGGACATAAGAAGCTTTCTTGGGCATGCTGGGTTTTATAGAAGATTCATCAAGGACTTCTCAAAGATAGCTAGGCCATTGACAAGGTTGCTTTGTAAAGAGACTGAGTTCAACTTTGATGAAGAGTGCTTGAAGGCTTTCAAGGAGATCAAGGCAGCTTTGATTTCAGCTCCAATAGTCCAAGCTCCAAACTGGGATCTTCCATTTGAGATTATGTGTGATGCTTCAGACTTTGCAGTAGGAGCAGTTCTAGGACAGAAAAAGATAAGAAGCTGCATGTGATTCACTATGCAAGTAGAACCCTAGATGAGACTCAAGGAAGATATTCAACAACAGAGAAAGAGCTCTTAGCAGTGGTATTTGCCTTTGAAAAATTCAGAAGCTACTTAGTAGGGTCCAAGGTAATTGTGTACACTGATCATGCTGCTTTGAGGCATATCTACTCACAGAAGGACACAAAACCAAGGTTGTTAAGATGGATTTTGCTTCTCCAAGAGCTTGACATGGAAATAGTTGATAAAAAGGGATAGAGAATGAAGTAGCTGATCATTTGTCCAGAATGAGGATAGAGGAGAAGATTCTAATCGATGATTCAATGCCTGAGGAGAAACTGATGCAACTTGAGACAACACGGCCTCCCACTCGACCATCTACTCAAGTAGACACTCGACCGAGTGTGTTTGGTCTCGCGGTCGAGCAGGATCAGATGGAGGAGTGGATGGCACTTGAAACTGAAGATATACCTTGGTATGTTGGTATAGTCAATTACAAGGTGTGTGAAGAAATCCCAGCAGACATGAACCCTTTTAAGAAGAAGAAATTGCTCAAGGACATCAATGACTACTATTGGGATGAATCCTACCTTTACAAAAGGGGATCAGATGGGCTGTTTAGGAGGTGTATAGCAGAGAATGAAGTTGAAGGAGTGTTGGGACATAGTCATGGTTCTGCTTATGGAGGGCATTTTGCAACCTTTAAGACTGCCCAAAAAGTTCTACAAGCTGGTTTATGGTGGCCCACATTGTTTAAAGACACTCACAAGTTTATCACCAAGTGTGATGCTTGCCAAAGGATGGGAAACATCACAAGAAGAAATAAAATGCCCTAGAATCCAATCCTTGAGGTTGAGATATTTGATGTGTGGGGAATTGACTTCATGGGACCTTTCAATCCTCCTTCAAATGGAAATGTTTACATATTAGTATCAGTGGACTATGTCTCCAAATGGGTGGAAGCTATTGCAAGTCCTACCAATGATCATAAGGTGGTCCTAAAGCTTTTCAAGACCATAATCTTCCCAAGATATGGGATTCCAAGGGTTGTGATTAGTGATGGAGGGACACACTTCATCAACAAGATCTTTGAAGGAATGCTAAGGAAGTATGGAGTTAAACACAAGGTGTCCACAGCTTATCACCCTCAAACAAGTGGCCAAGTTGAAGTTTCAAACAAGCAAATCAAGGCCATTCTATCAAAAATAGTAGGAGCAACAAGAAAAGATTGGTCTAGCAAACTGGATGAAACACTTTGGGCTTATAGAACAGCTTTCAAGACACCAATAGGAAGAACCCCATTCCAACTTGTTTATGGAAAGTCTTGCCATGTCCCAGTTGAGGTTGAGTATAAAGCTTTATGGGCAATCAAGCTTTTGAATCTGGATATAGAGACAGCCCAAGCAAAGAGAAGCCTTGATTTACATGAGCTTGAAGAAATCAGATTGGAAGCCTATGAGAGCTCCAACTACAAGGAAAGAACAAAGGCTTTCCATGATAAGAAGATTCTCATAAAGGACCTAAGGGCTGGAGATCAAGCTCTACTTTTCAACTCAAAGCTCAAACTGTACCCTAGAAAATTGAAGAGTAGATGGGGAGGTCCTTTTGATATAAAAGAGATTCTACCATTTGTAGCTGTCACACTCCTCAATAAGGATGGAAGTGAGTTCACAGTTAATGGCCAGAGAATTAAGAAGTACTGGGGAGAAAAGGAGAAACAAAAGAAGTTTACAATGCTTCTCAATGATGCCCCTCAAGCTTGAAGAGAAAAGGAAAGTTAAGCTTAGAGACTTTAAACAAGCTCACTAGGGAGGAAGTCCCTAAGGTATCTCTGTATATATTGCTTATGATTTTGGTACTTTGACTTTTGTTTTGGTGTTTTCATGGTCAGGGAAGCAAGGGAGTCTAAACAGAAGAAGAGAGGAACATCCGCAGTCCAGCTCGACCCCCCCCACTCGAGCACGTACTCGACCGAGTCACGGTCGATTGCCATCGTCGAGCTGCCCCAATCTCCATCTCCAAGTCACCAAGCAGCCCCCGAATACACTTTTTACAGCATGCAAGAGGATGTGGACAGTTTCTTCCACAATCCTTGAGGTACCACTATCACATTTCCTTGTAACTATCATTGCATTTCATATTTTGTTTTGTTTTTAGTCTTAAATCCTCTTACAAATTTCTCTTACACAGTGGACTGTGTAATTTAAGTTTGGGGGAGGGTTTAAGATAGTATTTGATGTTGTGTTTTGTTTTCTTATTTTACATTTAATCATGATAGTATTTTCATATCATTTAAGGCATAGAAAACAAACAAAAAATTTGAAAATTTTTGCAAAAATCTTTATAAAAAAAAAAAGAGTGTTCATGTAGTTTGCATTGCATATTAGGATCTTGTTTAGCATGTTTCATATAGGACTGTTTCATATTTTTGCATTAGGGATCTCTGATGAGTTTAGCCTTGTTAGCTTGCTAGATTCACTAAACTAGGATCAATGCCCAAGTTAATAGTACTTTGATGCTAGTTGAGTGGTTAGAAGCATAAGATTGAACCAAGCATTGAATTCCTGCATTGCATTTGGTCTAAATTGAAGCATGTTGTGATTTGATGCCATTTCCTATTTATAAGAACCTAATATTGACTTTTAATTATCATCTTGTGCATTGCTTTAAACTCATGGATACCATATACATATTTGGATCATCTTTCTCCTTTTTACCACTCTTGTTGATCCAAGTAGCTGATTTCTTCATTAAGAATCAGTTTCCCCACCCTTAACCTATCCTTCTTTCAAGCCATGTTAATTCTTGTGTGTGTGAGGCCTTTTTGGGTTGAGCTTGGTAGAAAGTGTTAGGTTTGAGCTGACAAGAGTAAAGCCTTGTGTAGTTCTAGTTTGCAATTTTCAAACTAGATAGGACTAGGTGGTTTAATTGTTGGGTTTGGGACTAGGTTGTTTTGAAAAAGAAAAAGAAAAGAAAAGAAAAGAAAAGAGGAAAAAGAGAAAGAAAAAGGGTAGAGTCTCTAAGAGGAGAATGTGTTTACGCAAAGTCTAGTGAAAGGATGGGAAGTTAAAAAATTGTTGAAGATGGTTCTAGTTAAAGAAAAGAAAAGTCTAGCAAAATGCTTGTATGTCTTAAGAATAAGAAGAAAAAAGAACCATAGCATATAAGAAAAGAATCCCCCATCCCACTAGAAAGATCAAATAAGAAACCTCTCCTAAGACTTGAAAACCAAAAGAGAAAAGGGTGAAAGAGAAAAGAAGAAGTTAAAGGGTAGCACTAGGATCATTTGGGTTTACATTGATATGATAAACACTTTGGGTGCCTTTGGGTAGACAAGGTTTTGTTCTTGTATGTGTCTAAGTGTTCTTACCTTTAGCATTCTTCTAAAGCTCAATCCATTTTTATGAGAGATCCTTGATATTGATAAGCCCCACTCTAAAGAGAGACCATCATTGTCTCAAAAACTTTTATCTCCAAGCCAAATGAGTTTAAGCATTGCATAGAATTGAGAGTGGGGCTTATCAATATCAAGGTTCTCTCATAAAAAATAGATTGAGCTTTAGAAGAATGCTAAAGGTAAGAACACTTAGA
Source organism: Camelina laxa (assembly GCA_024034495.1). Classification (NCBI taxonomy): domain Eukaryota; kingdom Viridiplantae; phylum Streptophyta; class Magnoliopsida; order Brassicales; family Brassicaceae; genus Camelina; species Camelina laxa. The sequence continues at coordinate 27,007,802 of CM043880.1, read as the reverse complement.
CACATACAAGAACAAAACCTTGTCTATCCAAAGGCACCCAAAGTATTTATCCTATCAATCTAAACCCAAATGATCCTAGTGCTACCCTTTAACTTCTTCTTTTCTCTTTCACCCTTTTCTCTTTTGGTTTTCAAGTCTTAGGAGAGGTTTCTTATTTGATCTTTCTAGTGGGATGGGGGATTCTTTCTTATATGCTATGGTTCTCTTTTCTTCTTATTCTTAAGACATACAAGCATTTTGCTAGACTTTTCTTTTCTTTTCTTTAACTAGAACCATCTTCAACAATCTTTTAACTTCCCATCCTTTCACTAGACTTTACTTAAACACATTCTCCTCTTAAAGACTCTACCCTTTTTCTTTCTCTTTTTCCTCTTTTCTTTTCTTCTCTTTTTCAAACAACCAAGTTCCAAACCCAACAATTAAACCACCTAGTCCTATCTAGTTTGAAAATTGTAAACTAGAACTACACAAGGCTTTACTCTTGTCAGCTCAAACCTAACACTTTCTACCAAGCTCAACCCAAAAAGACCTCACACACACAAGAATTAACATGGCTTGAAAGAAGGATAGGTTAAGGGTGGGGAAACTGATTCTTAATGAAGAAATCAGCTACTTGGATCAACAAGAGTGGTAAAAAGGAGAAAGATGATCCAAATATGTATATGGTATCCATGAGTTTAAAGCAATGCACAAGATGATAATTAAAAGTCAATATTAGGTTCTTATAAATAGGAAATGGCATCAAATCACAACATGCTTCAATTTAGACCAAATGCAATGCATGAATTCAAGACATGGTTCAATCTTATGCTTCTAGCTACTCAACTAGCATCAAAGTACTGTTAACTTGGGCATTGATCCTAGTTTAGTGAATCTAGCAAGCTAACAAGGTTAAACTCATCATAGATCCCTAATGAAAAAATATGAAACAGTCCTATATGAAACATGCTAAACAAGATCCTAATATGCAATGCAAACTACATGAACACTCTCTTTTCTTATAAAGATTTTTGCAAAAAATTTCAGATTTTTTTGTTTTTTTCTATGCCTTAAATGATATGCAAATACTATCATGATTAAATGTAAAATAAGAAAACAAAACACAACATCAAATACTATCTCAAACCCTCCCCCAAACTTAAATTACACAGTCCACTGTGTAAAAGAAATTTGTAAGAGGATTTAAGAAAAACACAATATGAAATGCAATGGTATTTACAAGGAAAGGTGATAGTAGTACCTCAAGGATTGTGGAAGAAACTGTCCACATCCTCATTCATGCTTTCATAAGTGTAGTGGGGGGGGGGTTTGTTGCTTACTTGGAGATGGAGATTGGGGCAGCTCGACTATGGCAATCGACCGTGACTCGGTCGAGTGTGTGCTCGAGTGGGGGGTCGAGCTGGACTGCGGATGTTCCTCTCTTCTTCTGTTTAGACTCCCTTGCTTCCCTGACCATGAAAACACCAAAACAAAAGTTAAAATACCAAAATCCTAAGCAATATATACAGAGATACCTGAGGGACTTCCTCCCTAGTGAGCTTCTTATCTTGGAACTCTTGGTCTTGGAGGATGAATAGGTGATGTTGTCTCCAATGGTTTCCCAAATGGAATAGAGCTCCTCTCTTGGTATCATCAAGCTCTGAAACATGGTTTTTTATGTGTGAGATGTGATGAATGTATGCAATGAGATATGAATGGATGGATGGTAAGGTGTTTTAATTCCTCTTATGCAGTTGTAGTATAAGAGGTGTCAATCCTAAATGAGTGTTTGTGAACAATTAAGATATGTATATGAATCTAAGTTAAGCCAAATGCAAGGATGTTTGTCACTAACAATCCTAAGATGAAAATGTAAAGTGCAGAAAATAAAACTACAAGAACTAGATGCTAAGTGTAAATGAACAGAATGATTGTAACAGTAATGAAGCTAGAACAGAAATAGAAACTACTATAATGCAAGAAATGAACTAATGCAAGACAAGTAATGAACAGAAAACTAAATGAATGCAATAGAAATGAGACAGGAATGAAACAGGACAATCACAAATCATAAACACAAGTTCTGGGGAAGAACTCGAGCAAGCACTTGACCGAGTGTAGGTCGAGTACAGGGTCGAGCTGGACTATACGTGAAAACAGAGCAACACAATAAAAACAGAGCAATGCAAAAACGAATCAAACAACAAGCAAGCAATAGGATTAAGACTAAGATATCAATAAACAAAGAAGGTCCTGAGGAGGGATTCATGGGCTGAACTAATCATTGTGGTTATTTAACTTGGTCAACAAACCTCAAACAAACTTTGAGATAATCTCTAGACATACTATTCTAAGACATGTTTAATCCACTCTCATGGCAAGAAACAATCAAACCTATGCATTTCTAGACTTGCTCTCACATAGTAAAGACTCTACACAAGCAGGCATTAAGCAATACATCTCATACCAAACAAGACCTCTAATCTCTTAGCAAGCCTAATGGTAAGCTCTAGATCTCGCCTTATCTATGCTCCTTAGACATTGGTGTGATGCTAAGATGCTTGAAATCAAACCCTACCTTCTCAGATATAGGATCAGCATTAAGAACATCTAGCCTAGAAGAGATCTACAACAATTAAGCTTGACCAAATCAAACATACCACAAGATCAATCCAGCCTAACCCATCCTCAAGATCCTAGAGAACTATTCACAAGAACAATTGATGAACAAAGTCAAAAACCCAGAAAAATACGAAACTTGCATCATTAGAAAGATAAAGCAAAGATCTACAATATTGGAGAAAGAATCAAACTCAAATTCTGAATATTAAGAAAGTTATGAAACCAACAATATTGAAGAAATTAGTCTTTTTCAAGTACAAGATCTAAAAAAAATAAAAGTGCAAAAGGAATAATTCCCAAAAGAGGTAAATACTAGGTCTAGAGAATATCTAAAAGCTGGCCTTTTTTGGTGGCTGCAGGTACAAGGCTTTATAAAGGAGAGGGAGTGGAAGCCCTAAAAATACTAAAAGACAAAATAGTCAACGGTTCGGTCAACTCGACATGTGCTCGGTCGAGTGGCAGGTCGAGCTGGCTTCTCTCGTGCGTTCTCCACTCGGTCGAGTCCTCCTCAGCACACGGTCGAGTGTCTGGTCGAGTGTACGATCGAGTTGGACTCCGGACCTTGTTGCTTCAGCCTTAACTCTCTTGCTTTCCCTTCATGATTGTTTCACTTCTCCTCAGCATTGCTTCCATGCTCCTTACGCTCCAAAATCACCTATTTATGCATGAAAAGATGCAAATGCAATGCAACTACACTCTAATGCATGATTAGTCCTAAAGCTATACAATAATGGTCAAAATGGATAGCAAAAGATGTGAATATACTAAGGGAAAACAAGGTAAAATATATGAACATCAACACCCCCAAACTTAGTCTTTGCTTGGTTTCAAGCAAATAAGCAAGACATAAGAAGGTAAGTGAGGTTTGAAAGTGGGATCTCAGCTCCTAAAGCTTGCAAATAGACCATCTAGAATCAATGTCCAAGTTACTAGTACTATGATGCAAGTTGAATGAGCTGTACTTAAAGACTTTAGACAAGCATATCACAACCTTTACTGATTTGAGCCTTAAATGTCCACATGCATTCAAATCAACCATTTCCTTTAACATTCTTTTATCAAGAACATGAATCAATTCTATGCAATGCTTAAACTCATTTGGCTTGGAGGTAAGGGTTTTGAGACAATGATGGTCTCTTTTTAGAGTGGGGCTTATAAATATCAAGGTTCTCTCATAAAAAATGGATTGAGCTTTAGAAGAATGCTAAAGGTAAGAACACCTAGACACATACAAGAATAAAACCAACGTGCAATGCACACATTGATAATTGAAAGTCAGTATTAGGTTCTTATAGATAGGAAATGGCTTCAAATCACAACATGCTTCAATATAGACCAAATACAATGCAGGAATTCAAGGCTTTGTTCAATCTTATGCTTCTAACTACTCAACTAGCATCAAAGTACTATTAACTTGGGCATTGATCCTAGTCTAGTGAATAAACAAGCGAATCAAGGAAATACTCATCATAGATCCCTAATGCAAATATTATACAATCCTACATGAAACATGCTAAACATGCTAAGAGATTAGATGTCTTGTTTGATTTTTGACATTAATGATATGTTGCTTACTGCTTGCTTGTATAAGTTCTTTGCTTTGTGAGAACAAGTCTAGAAATATATGAGCTTGATTGTTTTCGCCATGAGAGTGGATTAACATGTGCTAGGAAGATCATTGTCTAGAGATTAGCTCAAGTTGTTTGAGATTTGTTGACCAAGTTAGATGACCACAATCATTAGTCCAGCCCATGAATCCCTCCTCAAGACCTTCCTTGTTTATTGATTTCTTAGTGTAAATCATGTTGTTTGTCTGTTGTTTGATTCGTTTTTGTCTTGCTCTGTTTTGTTTGCATTGCTCTGTTTCTCGTTTTTGTCTGACTCGACCCTGTACTCGATCTACACTCGATCGAGTGCTTGCTCGAGTTCATCCCCAGAACTCCTGTTTATGCTTTGTGTTTGTTATGTCTTCATCTTAGTTGCATTTTTGTTGCATTCATTTAGTTTCATGTTCATTACTTGTCTTGCATATCTATAGTTTCTGTTTCATTGCATTTTTGTATAGATCATCCTGCTCTCTTTACATTTAGTATCTATCTTAGTAGCTTTTACTTTCTGCATTTACATTTCATCAATAGGTTGTTAGTGACGAACATCCTTCATATTTGGTTTGACTTAGACATATATGCATATCCTGATTGCTTACAAACACTCATTTAGGATTGACATCTCTTATACTACAACAACATAAGAGTAATTGAAACCTCTTGCACCCCATCTGTTCATCATCATTCATTCATATCTCATCCATCCATCATCCATACCATATACTAATAAAAAGATAGTTTCAATTTGGCGCCGTTGCCCATTTGAGTGTGTTTTGTGACAATTAGGATCGATAGAAGTCTAAGATTAAGTTCGTTTATCCACTTGTTCGCTACTGATCTCGATTCTTCTACTGCTTGTCTGTGATTGAGTTTCAGGTACCAGCTCGATCATCAACTCGACCACCACTCGACCGAGTGAGTAATCGAGTAACCGATCGAGTCATAAGCTGGATACAAATAGACATCACTTCCCAGTCGACTCGACAACCCACTCGAGCCTGTGTTCGACCGAGTGCCTGTCCGAGTCTGTACTCGCGCCTGTTGATGCAAACAAGGTCCAAGGGTCATCAAAATCTTCATATGCTCCTTGATCACATCAACCCACCACCAAGGGACCTTAGACAGCAGAGAACAAGGATCTATCAGCAACAAGAACAACAAGTGCTAATGGAGCAACAAGATCAACAAGCTCAAAGAGCAAAAAACATTGGTGCTGGAGATGCACCAAACACACATAACCAAGAGCTGGTATTGTGCCTCCTACAGTAGCAAACAACAATTATGAAATCAAGAGTAGAATGATCACTATGATTCAAGCCAACAAGTTCCATGGGTTGCCAATGGAAGATCCCCTAGACCACCTTGATGAGTTTGATAGGATATATGGTCTCACAAAGATCAAAGGTGTGAGTGAAGATGGCGTCAAGCTTAGGCTGTTCCCTTTCTCACTTGGAGACAAAGCTCATCTATGGGAGAAGACACTTCCAACTGGAGCAATCACCACATGGGATGCTTGTAAGAAGGCTTTCTTGGCCAAGTTCTTCTCCAATGCTAGAACTGCTAGATTGAGGAATGAAATTTCTGGGTTTGCTCAAAGGAATGATGAGAGTTTTTGTGAAGCTTGGGAGAGGTTTAATTGATTCCAGACTTAGTGTCATCACCATGGCTTCAGCAATGAGTCCCTACTAAGTACTTTGTATAGAGGAGTTCTCCCCAAAATCAGAATGCTTCTTGATACAGCATCTTATGGTAACTTCCTTAACAAGAATGTGGAAGAAGGCTGGGAGTTGGTTGAAAATCTTGCTCAGTCAGATGGAAACTACAATGAGGACTATGACAGAACAGTAAGGTCCACCTCCACTGATCAAGAGGACAAGTACAAGAAGGATTTGAAGATAGTCAATGAGAAGCTTGATAAAAATCCTCCTTAGCCAACAAAAGACTATCCACTTTATTAGTGAGGAAGAGTGTCAAGTTCAAGAGGGGGAGAGGGAATTTGCTGAGCTCTGTTATATGCAAAACCAGTGTGGGTTCAAAGGCTACAACCAAGGAGGAGGGTTCAAAAACAACAACCTCTCCTATAGAAGTATCAATGTAGCAAATCCGCAAGATCAAGTCTATCTACCTCCACAGCCTCAACAGCAAAACAACTATGCACCCAAGCAGCAGCATCAAGTGCTCCAGCCTCAATTGTGTCCCCCACCAGGGTTTCAGACTAACCAAGGCCAGGAACAAGACTTAAGAGCCATGATGCAACAGCTGTTGATTGGGAAAACCAATGGAAAGATTGAGGCAGCACACAAATTTGCTGAGCTGAACAGAAGGATAGAAGATGTTTACAGTGAACTTCATGCCAAGTTTGACACACTGACTAACAGGATTATGACTATGGAGAGTCAACTAACTTCTATCCCAAAGCAAGACCCCAAAAAAGGCAAAGCTATTATGCACTCTCTAGAGTTTGCTAATGCTATCAATCTCCGCAGTGGAAGAGTTCTACCAACAAGACAGGGAGCATTACCAGACACTGAGGACAGTGGAGTTGAAGAAGGGGAGGGTTTTCAACAAGAAGAAACTCAGAATGAAAACACCGTTGAACTCGACCCACCACTCGACCACGCACTCGACCGAGTGCCTTATCGAGCTGCAGACCGAACACCTTTTCAGGAGAAAACTAAGCTAGTTGCCACCAAAGAAAAAGAAGTCTCGTTCATTCCTCCTCCTAACAAGCCTCCACTACCTTTTCCAGGGAGATTTAAGAAGCAGATGGTTGAAAAGTACAAGGCATTATTTGATAAACAAGTGAGAGAGATTGAGCTTAGGATGCCTCTAATAGATGCCTTTGCTATAATTCCTCCTTACCAGAAATTCTTGAAAGATGCTGTGATGGAAAGAATCAAAGAAGTTCAAGGGGCAGTAATCCTTAGTCATGAGTGTAGTGCCATAATCCAGAAGCAAGTAAACCCACAAAAGTTAAGAGATCCTGGTTCCTTCACTCTGCCTTGCTCTATAGGTCCTTTGACCTTCAACAGATGCCTTTGTGATTTGGGAGCTTCAGTTAGCCTATTTCCTCTACCAGTTGCTAAGCACCTGGGGTTTACAAGGTATAAGCCATGCAATATATCTCTGATCTTAGCTGATAGATCAGTAAGATTGCCACATGGTGTTCTAGAAGACTTACCAGTCAGAGTTGGAACAGTGGAAGTATCAACAGACTTTGTAGTCTTGGAAATGGATGAAGAGCCAAAAGATCCTTTGATCTTGGGAAGACCTTTCCTAGCCACAGCAATGACAATAATTGATGTGAGAAAAGGGAAGATTGATCTCAACTTGGGAGAGGATCTAAAGATGACATTTGACATTGTAGAAGCTATGAAGTAACCAACAATTGGAGGACAAGTCTTTTGGGTTGATGAAATGGACAAGGTGGCAAGAGAGTTGATGGAAGAAGTAGCAGAGCAAGATCACCTTAAGACTGCTTTAACCAAAAGAGGGAAAGAAGGATTCCTCTATAAAGAAACCAAAGCTTATGAAGACATGCTAGACTCCAGCAGAGAATCAGTCAATCATGAGGTTTTTAAAGGGTTGCCTGCATTAAGAAAAGAGGTATTGTCAGTTCAAATAGCTGAAACAGAGAGCTCGACCACCCACTCGAGCATGCACTCGACCGAGTACCTGTCCGAGTCAGAGATCGAGTGCACTACCGAGTCCTCCACAGATGACTGGTCTGTATTGAAAGCACCGAAAATAGAGCTAAAACCTCTCCCATCTGGGCTAAGGTACGTTTTTCTAGGTGAGAACTCTACTTATCCTGTGATAGTAAATGCTAAATTGTGTAAGGAAGAACTTGATTTGATAGTTGTTGAGCTAAGGAAGTATAGAAAAGCTATTGGTTATACTTTGGATGACATTAAAGGAATATCACCTAATCTCTGCATGCATAGGATCCACCTTGAAAATGAATCCTACTGTAGTATTGAACCTCAAAGAAGACTTAACCCCAACCTAAAGGAAGTAGTAAAAAAGGAGATTCTTAAATTACTTGGAGCTGGTGTGATCTATCCTATTTCTGATAGTACTTGAGTCTCACCAGTTTATTGTGTCCCTAAAAAAGGAGGAATCACTGTAACAGAGAATGATCATGATGAGTTAATTCCCACTAGAACCATAACATGACATAGAATGTGCATTGATTATAGAAAGCTAAATTGTGCTACTATGAAAGATCATTTTCCTCTTCCCTTCATTGATCAAATGTTGGAAAGATTAGCTAATCACACCCACTAATGTTTCTTGGATGGATACTCTAGTTTTTCCAAATTCCTATTCATATGATCAAGAGAAGACAACATTCACATGTCCATATGGTACTTTTGCCTATAGAAGTATGTCATTTGGATTATGTAATGCTCCAGCAACTTTTCAAAGATTCATGATGTCTATCTTCTCTGATCTTATTGAGGATGTTGTTGAAGTTTTTATGGATGACTTCTCTGTCTATGGAGACTCCTTTTCTTCTTATCTTGCTAATTTGTGCAGGGTTTTAAAGAGATGTGAGGAGACAAATCTAGTTTTGAACTGGGAAAAGTGTCACTTCATGGTTGAAGAAGGGATAGTTCTTGGACACAAGATTTCAGAGAAGGGTATTGAAGTTGACAAAGCAAAGATTGAAGTCATGATTCAACTTCAACCACCAAAAACAGTCAAGGACATAAGAAGCTTTCTTGGTCATGCTGGGTTTTATAGAAAATTCATCAAGGACTTCTCAAAGATAGCTTGATGTTCATATATTTTGCCCTGTTTTCCCTTAGTATATTCACATCTTTCGCATTTTTTGCTATCCATTTTCACCATTATTGCATAGCTTTACGACTAATCATGCATTAGAGTTTAGTTGCATTGCATTTGCATCTTTTCATGCATAAACATGTGATTTTGGAGCTTAAGGAGCATGGAAGCAATGCTGAGGAAGAAGTGAAGCAATCATGAAGGGAAAGCAAGAGAGTTAAGGCTGAAATAACAAGGTCCGGAGTCCAACTCGACCGCACACTCGACCAGACACTCGACCGTGTGCTGAGGAGGACTCGACCGAGTGAAGAATGCACGAGAGAAGCCAGCTCGACCTGCCACTCGACCGAGCACAGGTCGAGTTGACCGAGCCGTTGGCTATTTTGTCTTTTAGTATTTTTAGGGGTTCCACTCCCCTCCTATATAAAGCCTTGTACCTGCAGCCACAAAACTGGGCAGCTTTTTAGATATTCTCTAAACCTAGTATTTTACCCTTTTGGGAATTATTCTTTTTGCATTTTTATATTTCTTAGATCTTGTACTTGAAAAAGACTAAATTCTTCAATATTGTTGGTTTCATAACTTTCTTAATATTGAGAATTCGAGTTTCATTTCTTTTTCACTATTGAAGATCTCTGTTTTATCTTTCTAGTGATGCAAGTTTCATTATTTTCTGGGTTTTTGACTTTGTTTACCATGTGTTCTTGTGAGTAGTTTGCTTAGGATCTTGAGGATGGGTTAGGCTAGGTTGATCTTGTGGTTTGTTTGATTTGGTCAAGCTTGATTGTTGTAGATCTCTTCTAGGCTAGATGATCTTAATGCTGATCCTATGTCTGAGAAGGTAGGGTTTGATTTCAAGCATCTTAGCATCACACCAATGTCTAAGGAGCATAGATAAGGCTAGGTCTAGAGCTTACCATTAGGCTTGCTAAGAGATTAGAGGTCTTGTTTGGTATGAGATGTATTGCTTAATACCTGCTTGTGTAGATTCTTTACTATGTGAGAGCAAGTCTAGAAATGCATAGGTTTGATTGTTTCTTGCCATGAGAGTGGATTAAACATGTCTTAGAATAGTATGTCTAGAGATTAGCTCAAAGTTTGTTTGAGGTTTGTTGACCAAGTTAAATAACCACAATGATTAGTTCAGCCCATGACTCCCTCCTCAGGACCTTCTTAGTTTATTGATATCTTAGTCTTAATCTTGTTGCTTGATTGTTGTTTGATTCGTTTTTGCATTGCTCTGTTTTTATTGCGCTGCTCTGTTTTCACGTTTAGTCTAGCTCGACCATGTACTTGACCTACACTCGGTTGAGTGCTTGCTCGAGTTCTTCCCTAGAGCTTGTGTTTTTGATTTGTGATTGTCCTGTTTCATTTCTGCTGCATTCATTTAGTTTTCTGTTCATTGCTTGTCTTGCATAGGTTTATTTCTTGCATTATAGTAGTTTCTATTTCTGTTTTAGCTTCATTATTGTTACAATCATTCTGTTCATTTACATTCAGCATCTAGTTCTTGTAGTTTTATTTTCTGCACTTTGCATTTTAATCATAGGATTGTTAGTGACAAACATCCTTTACATCTGGCTTAAATTAGATCTTCATGCACATCTTGACTGTTCACAAACACTCATATTGGATTGACACCTCTTATACTGCAACTGCATAAGGGGAATTGAAACACCTTACCATCCATCCATTCATTGCATACATTCATCATCATTCACATTCACCACCATCTAAAACCCTTGTTTCAATTTGGCGCTGTTGCCTATTTGAGTGTGTTTTTGTGACAATTAGGATCCAAAAAAATCTAAGATTAAGTTCGTTTATCCACTTGTTCACTACTGATCTTGTTTCTTCTTCTGCTTGTCTGTGATTGAGTTTCAGGTACCAGTTCGACCATCAACTCGACAACCACTCGACCGGGTGTGTGCTCGAGCACCTGATCGAGTCAGAAGCCGGATACAAATAGACATCAGTTCCCAGTCGACTCGACCACTCACTCGAGCCTGTGCTCGACCGAGTGCCTGTCCGAGTCTGTACTCGACTCTGTTTATGCAAACAAGGTCCAAGGGTCCTCACAATCTTCAGAGACTCCTTGATCACATCAACAAACCACCAAGGGACCTGAGACAGCAGAAAAGAAGGATCTATCAGGAACAAGAAAAACAAGTGCTAATGGACCAACAAGATCAACAAGCTCCAAGAGCAAGAAACATTGGTGTTGGAGATGCACCAAACACACATAACTAGAGAGCTGGTATTGTGCCTCCTACTGTTGCCAACAACAATTTTGAAATCAAAAGTTGATTGATCTCAATGATTCAAGCCAACAAGTTCTATGGGTTGCCAATGGAAGATCCCCTGGACCACCTTGATGAATTTGATAGGATATGTGGTCTCACTAAGATCAATGGAGTCAGTGAGGATGTATTCAAGTTAAGGCTATTCCCCTTCTCACTTGGAGATAAGGCTCACCTTTGGGAGAAGACTCTTCCTACTGGAGCAATAACCACATGGGATGCTTGCAAAAAAGCTTTCTTGGCCAAATTCTTTTCCAATGCTAGAACTGCTAGATTGAGAAATGAAATTTCTGGGTTTGCTCAAAGGAATAATGAGAGTTTTTGTGAAGCTTGGGAAAGGTTTAAAGGATTCCAGACTCAGTGTCCTCACCATGGATTCAGCAATGAGTCCCTTTTAAGTACTTTGTATAGAGAAGTGCTTCCCAAGATCAGAATGCTTCTTGACACAGCCTCAAATGGAAACTTCCTCAACAAGAATGTGGAAGAAGGCTGGGAATTAGTTGAAAATCTTGCTCAGTCAGATGGCAACTACAATGAGGACTATGACAGAACACTAAGGTCCACCTCCATTGATCAAGAGGAGAAGTACAAGAAGGACTTGAAGATGGCCAATGAGAAGCTTGACAGGATCCTCCTTAGCCAACAAAAATCTATTCACTTCATTGGTGAGGAAGAGGTTCCAGTTCAAGAAGGGGAGAATGAATTTGCAGAGTTGTGCTACATGCAAAACCAGGGAGGATTTAAGGGCTACAACCAAGGAGGTTTCAAGAACAACAATCTCTCTTATAGGAGTACCAATGTGGCCAACCCTCAAGACCAAGTCTATCCACCTCAACAGCCTCAACAGCAACAAAACTACATCCCCAAACAACAACACCAAGTGTTCAAGCCTTAGTTGTGTCCCCCACCAGGGTTTCAGACTAACCAAGGCCAAGAACAAGACTTAAGGGCAATGATGCAACAATTGTTGATTGGGCAAACACAAGGAAAGATTGAGGAAGCCAAACAGTTTGCTGAGTTGAATCAAAGACTCACATCACAGTACAATGATCTAAACATGAAGTTTGAGGGTCTTAACTCAAGAGTGAAGTATATGGAGAGTAACATTGCCTCTACTTCAGCTCCTAAACCCAACCAACTCCCTGGAAAAGCTATTCAAAATCCAAGAGAGTTCACAGCCAAGGCCATTCAAGTTCATGAGGAAGAAGTCACTAAGGACAGTGAAGTCCAAGTTTGGGGGAATTTATCAGTTACTGAAGCCCCAAGTGACGTTTTTGCAAAGGAACTAGAGTTTGACATTGCACTCGAGCAGGTACTCGAACAGCCACTCGACCGTGTGCATGCTCGAGTGGTCGATCGAGCTGGAGACTCTGAAGCTGTCAAACCTGCTAAGCACATTCCTCCTGCTTACAAGCCTCCACTACCATTCCCAGGGCGTTTCAAAGCACAGAGGATTAAGGAACTTAGGGAGATCATTGAGAAAAAAGAAATGTTGGCTAAGCAACAAGAAGATGAGAGAGTTTTGAAGGAAGAAGCTGTGGTTGAGAAACAAGAGGAAGTGTTGGCTATACAAGAGGTCATCATTTCTTACCAAGAAGAGGAGAGAGGACCTGCCTTGGAACAGTTTGAACCATATCCTCTCTATAAGGACTTTTTGCTTGACTTGTCAAAGCAAAAGGCTCAAGCTCAAGATGAGAAGGATCTTGAAGACCTTGGAGGAGTTATCATCCCAATCAAGCTTAAGGATCCAGGTCCCTTCTATTTACCATGCACATTCAGTTACCTCCACTACAACCAATGCCTATGTGACCTAGGGGCTTCAATTAGTGTCATGCCCTACTCCATTGCACAAAAGCTTGGGAGGACAGATTTCAAACTCACAAACCTCCATGTATGCCTAGCTGATGGGTCAAACAGAGAGGTAGTTGGTAAGTTGGAGAATGTCCCTGTCAAGATAGGGAAGGCAAGGGTTCATACAGATTTTGTGGTTCTGGAGATGGATAAGGAACCTGAAGATCCAATCATTCTTGGGAGGCCATTCTTAGCCACTGTTGGAGCAATCATTGATGTCAAGGAAGGTCTTGTGACCTTGAACATTGCTGAGGATATAGTTATGAGGTTCAACATCTTTAACCCAACCAACCTCCCTACAATTGATGATCAGCCTTTTACTATCAAGGATAAAGGTGGTCAAGAAGGCTTAAGTGATAAGGCAACTCCGAAGGCTGAGCACTCTCTTCAAGAAGATTCTGTGGAAAAGCTTAAGAGGTCAGTTCAAGAGTTGACTAGTATGGTTGAGGATCTCAAAGTTAAGCTGAACAAGAGGTCTTGGAGGAAAGCAAGACCAAGGCTCAAAATCAAGAAGAAGTATGGTTTGTGTGTTAAGGGTGAGGTTATCAAGGATCAACTTCACAGTGACCAAGAGGTTCCAGGGAGGATTTCATCACCTCCTTGGTATCTAGACAAAGTCTAAAAAGGAAACCAAAGTCAAGCTTAGTGACTCTAAACAAGCTCACTAGGGAGGAAGTCCCTAAGGTATCCTTTGTAAATATAGTTTATTTTCCTTGTAGTTTTGATGTGTTTTCTTTTATGTTTGTGTTGGACAGGCCTTTTAGTGAGAATGTAGTTGGGTAAGGAGAGATTTGGACTTGGAGAAGAAGACTCGCAAGCCCACTCGACCAGCCCACGAGAGGTACTCGACCGAGTTGGAAAGGAACTAAGGCCCATTTGATCTTCAAATCGCTAGAACGATCACGTGGAGGGAAGAACAAGAAGAAAATTTTGAATTTTCAAACTTTGGTCAAGGGAGCTCAACCGTGTACAGTCGAGTGTGGGGTCGAGTGGCAGCAAAAAGCAGGTCAAAGATTCCCAATTCGAATTTGAATGGTATGGACGCTCCACCCTTGTCTCCTTGTCCCCTTAGCTTCTTTATATAGAGCTTGCACGAGATTATACCTCTCACACTCTCTCATTTGCTTAAAACAACTAAATTCAAGTTTTAAAATCTCTCCCAAGTTCATCTTTTGCTCAAGCTTTGTTCTTTCAAGTTTTTGGATCACTAACCTATTAACTTTGAGCTTTGAGTCTATTCCTTTCCGTTCTTTTTGAAAATGTCTTCAAAGACCACCAGAAAGTCTCAGCAAATCGCTGCAAGCTCCATGGAACGTCGTGATGCGGGCCTTGAATCAAGAAGAGAAGCTGGAAAATCAACTCGACGTCCCACTCGATCATGCACTCGACCGGGTGGAGGCTCGAGCAGCCGGTCGAGCCAGGTGCCGTGTCCAAGGAGAGAGTCAGTTGAGGAAGATCCTGAGAGGACTGAAAGTGAGGAGGAAAGGGAGCCAACTCTCAATGAGTTCATGAGGAGACACAAGGCCACAGGGAAGAGGCCAACAGTTGAGGTTGAGCAAGAGGAGAGTGAAAATGAAAGTGAGGAAGAAAGTGAAGAAGAAGAGTTAATGGATGATGGGGAAGCAGAATCTTGTGGGTTGTCAAAGAGGCAGCTTTATGATGCTTTTATGAGAATGGAGTTCTTGGGGACTAGATATCCTCACAAGGAAACCATGGAGAAGCTTGCCATTGATGAAGATGTGGAGTTTCTTTTTGAGGATAGTAACTTAACCAAGTTCATGGGGCTTTGCATGGAGGGCTACAAGGAGGAAAGTTGTGAGTTTCTAGCCACTGTCAAGCTACATATATATGCAAGGAAAGATTCTTAGGTTGGAGCTGGTCACATCACCTTCACAATCAAGGGGAAGAGGCATGAGCTTTCAATGAAAAAGATAGCCAATGTGTTTGGTTTTGAAGTTGGAATCAATAGGAGCTTGATGATACCAAGAGAGGAGCTCTATTCAGTTTGGGAAACCATTGGGGACAACAAACTCTACTCATCCTCCAATTCCAAGAGCTCAAGGATAAGGAGCCCAGTCCTAAGAACTCTATTCATATTTGTGTTTTGTTTTTAGTCTTGAATCCTCATTCAAATTTCTTTCACATAGGGGACTGTGTGATTTAAGTTTGGGGGAGGGTTTGAGATAGCATTTGACATTGTGTTTTGTGATCTTATTTCAAATTTTTAGCATCCTCATATTAGTATTTGCATAAGCATCTAAGGCATAGAAAAACCATAAAAATTTGAAAATTTTTGAAAAAATCTTTATAAAAAAAAAGAGTGTTCATGTAGTTTGCATTGCATATTAGAATCTTGTTTAGCATGTTTCATGTAGGATTGTATAATATTTGCATTACGGATCTATGATGAGTATTTCCTTGTTAGCTTGCTCATTCACTAGACTAGGATCAATGCCCAAGTTAATAGTACTTTGATGCTAGTTGAGTGGTTAGAAGCATAAGATTGAACCAAGCCTTGAATTCTTGCATTGTATTTGGTCTATATTGAAGCATGTTGTGATTTGACACCATTTCCTATCTATAAGAACCTAATATTGACTTTCAATTATCAATGTGTGCATTGCTTTAAACTCATGGATACCATATACATATTTGGATCAGCTTTCTCCTTTTTACCACTCTTGTTGATCCAAGTAGTTGATTTCCTCATTAAGAATCAGTTTCCCTACTCTTAACCAACCCTTCTTTCAAGCCTTGTTTATTCTTGTGTGTGTGAGGCCTATTTTGGGATTGAGCTTGGTAGAAAGTGTTAGGTTTGAACTGACAAGAGTAAAGTCTTGTGTAGTTCTAGTTTGCACTTTTCAAACTAGATAGGACTAGGTGGTTCACTTGTTGGGTTTGGGACTTGGCTGTTATGAAAAGAAAGAAAACAAAAAAAAAATAAGAGAAAAGAAAGAAAAAGGGTAGAGTCTTTAAGAGGAGATTGTGTTTAAGCAAGGTCTAGTGAAAGGATGGGAAGCAAAAATTGTTGAAGATGGTTCTAGTTAAAGAAAAGAAAAGAAAGAAAAGAAAAGTCTAGCAAAAAGCTTGTATGTCTTAAGAATAAGAAGAAAAGAGAACCATAGCAAATAAGTAAGAATCCCCCATCCCACTAGAAAGATCAAATAAGAAACCTCTCTTAAGACTTGAAAACAAAAAGAGAAAAGGGTGAAAGAGAAAAGAAGAAGCTAAAGGGTAGCACTAGGATCATTTGGGTTTAGATTGCTAGGATAAACACTTTGGGTGCCTTTGGGTAGACAAGGTTTTATTCTTGTATGTGTCTAGGTGTTCTTACCTTTAGCATTCTTCTAAAGCTCAATCCATTTTTATGAGAGAACCTTGATATTGATAAGCCCCACTCTAAAAAGAGACCATCATTGTCTCAAAGCCTTTACCTCCAAGCCAAATGAGTTTAAGCATTGCATAGAATTGATTCATGTTCTTGATTAATGAATGTTAAAGGAAATGGTTGATTTGAATGCATGTGGATATCTAAGGCTCAAATCAGTAAAGGTTGTGATATGCTTGTCTAAAGTCTTTAAGTACAGCTCATTCAACTTGCATCATAGTAGTAGTAACTTGGACATTGATTCTAGATGGTCTATTTGCAAGCTTTAGGAGCTGAGATCCCACTTTCAAACCTCACCTATCTTCTTATGTCTTGCTTATTTGCTGGAGGGCAAGCAAAGACTAAGGTTGGGGGTGTTGATGTTCATATATTTTACCATATTTTCCCTTAGTATATTCACATCTTTTGCATCTTTTGCTATCCATTTTCACCATTATTGCATAGCTTTAGGACTAATCATGCATTAGAGTTTAGTTGCATTGCATTTGCATCTTTTCATGCACAAACAGGTGATTTTGGAGCTTAAGGAGCATGGAAGCAATGCTGAGGAAGAAGTGAAGCAATCATGAAGGGAAAGCAAGAGAGTTAAGGCTGAAATAACAAGGTCCGGAGTCCAACTCGACCGCACACTCGACCAGACACTCGACCGTGTGCTGAGGAGGACTCGACCGAGTGAAGAATGCACAAGAGAAGCCAGCTCGACCTGCCACTCGACCGAGCACAGGTCGAGTTGACCGAGCCGTTGACTATTTTGTCTTTTAGGGCTTCCACTCCCCTCCTATATAAAACCTTGTACCTGCAGCCACAGAAGTGGGCAACTTTTTAGATATTCTCTAAACCTAGTATTTTACCCTTTTGAGAATTATTCTTTTTGCATTTTTATATTTCTTAGATCTTGTACTTGAAAAAGACTATATTCTTCAATATTGTTGGTTTCATAACTTTCTTAATATTGAGAATTCGAGTTTCATTTCTTTTTCAATATTGAAGATCTCCGTTTTATCTTTCTAGTGATGCAAGTTTCATTATTTTCTGGGTTTTTGACTTTGTTCACCATGTGTTCTTGTGAGTAGTTTGCTTAGGATCTTGAGGATGGGTTAGGCTGGGTTGATCTTGTGGTTTGTTTGATTTGGTCAAGCTTGATTGTTGTAGATCTCTTCTAGGCTAGATGATCTTAATGCTGATCCTATATCTGAGAAGGTAGGGTTTGATTTCAAGCATCTTAGCATCACACCAATGTCTAAGGAGCATAGATAAGGCTAGATCTAGAGCTTACCATTAGGCTTGCTAAGAGATTAGAGGTCTTGTTTGGTTTGAGATGTATTGCTTAATGCCTGCTTGTGTAGATTCTTTACTATGTGAGAGCAAGTCTAGAAATGCATAGGTTTGATTGTTTCTTGCCATGAGAGTGGATTAAACATGTCTTAGAATAGTATGTCTAGAGATTAGCTCAGAGTTTGTTTGAGGTTTGTTGACCAAGTTAAATAACCACAATGATTAGTTCAGCCCATGAATCCCTCCTCAAGACCTTCTTTGTTTATTGATATCTTAGTCTTAATCCTGTTGCTTGATTGTTGTTTGATTCGTTTTTGCATTGCTCTGTTTTTATTGTGTTGCTCTGTTTTCACGTTTAGTCTAGCTCGACCCTGTACTCGACCTACACTCGATCGAGTGCTTGCTCGAGTTCTTCCCCAGAGCTTGTGTTTATGATTTGTGATTGTCCTGTTTCATTTCTGCTGCATTCATTTAGTTTTCTGTTCATTGCTTGTCTTGCATAGGTTTATTTCTTGCATTATAGTAGTTTCTATTTCTATTTTAGCTTCATTATTGTTACAATCATTCTGTTCATTTACATTCAGCATCTAGTTCTTGTAGTTTTATTTTCTGCACTTTGCATTTTAATCATAGGATTGTTAGTGACAAACATCCTTTACATCTGGCTTAAATTAGATCTTCATGCACATCTTGACTGTTCACAAACACTCAGATTGGATTGACACCTCTTATACTGTAACTGCATAAGGGGAATTGAAACACCTTACCATCCATCCATTCATTGCATACATTCATCATCATTCACATTCACCACCATCTAAAACCCTTGTTTCATAGCTAGGCCATTGACAAGGTTGCTTTGTAAGGAGACTGAGTTCAACTTTGATGAAGATTGCTTGAAGGCTTTCAAGGAGATCAAGGTTGCTTTGATTTCCTCCAATAGTCCAAGATCCAAACTGGGATCTTCCATTTGAGATTATGTGTGATGTTTCAGACTTTGCAGTAGGAGCAGTTCTAGGACAGAAAAAAAGATAAGAAGCTGCATGTGATTCACTATGCAAGTAGAACCTTGGATGAGACTCAAAGAAGATATTCAACAACAGAGAAAGAGCTCCTAACAGTGGTATTTGCCTTTGAAAAATTTAGAAGCTACTTAGTAGGGTCCAAGGTAATTGTGTACACTGATCATGCTGCTTTGAGGCACATCTACTCAAAGAAGCACACAAAACCAAGGTTGTTAAGATGGATTTTGCTTCTCCAAGAGTTTGACATGGAAATAGTTGATAAAAAAGGATAGAGAATGGAGTAGCTGATCATTTGTCCAGAATGAGGATAGAGGAGGAGATTCCAATCGATGATTCAATGCCTGAGGAGAAACTGATGCAACTTGAGACAACTCGGCCTCCAACTCGACTAACTACTAGAGTAGACACTCGATCGAGTGTGTTTGGCCTCGCGGTCGAGCAGGATCAGATGGAGGGGTGGATGGCACTTGAAACTGAAGATCTACCTTGGTATGCTGACATAGTCAATTACAAGGTGTGTAAAGAAATCCCAGAAGACATGGACCCTTATAAGAAGAAGAAATTGCTCATGGACATCAATGGCTTACAATTGGGATGAACCTTACCTTTACAAAAAGGGATCAGATGGGCTGTTTAGGAGGTGTATAGCAGAGAATGAAGTTGAAGGAGTGTTGGGACATTGTCATGGTTCTGCTTATGGAGGGAATTTTGCAACCTTTAAGACTACCCAAAAAGTTCTACAAGCTGGTTTATGGTGGCCTACATTGTTTAAAGACACTCACAAGTTCATCACCAAGTGTGATGCATGCCAAAGGATGGGAAACATCACAAGAAGAAATGAATGCCCCAAAATCTAATCCTTGAGGTTGAGATATTTGATGTGTGGGGAATTGACTTCATGGGACCTTTTAATCCTCCTTCAAATGACAATGTTTACATATTAGTAGCAGTAGACTATTGCAAGCTATTGCAAGTCCTACCAATGATCATAAGGTGGTCCTAAAGCTTTTCAAGACCATAATCTTCCCAAGATATGGGATTCCAAGGGTTGTGATTAGTGATGGAGGGACACACTTCATCAACAAGATTTTTGAAGGAATGCTAAGGAAGTATGGAGTTAAACACAAGGTGTCCACAGCTTATCACCCTCAAACAAGTGGCCAAGTTGAAGTTTCAAACAAGCAAATCAAGGCCATTCTATCAAGGATAGTAGGAGCAACAAGAAAAGATTGGTCTAGCAAACTTGATGAAACACTTTGGGCTTATAGAACAGCTTTCCAGACACCAATAGGAAGAACCCCATTCCAACTTGTTTATGGAAAGTCTTGCCATCTCCCAGCTGAGGTTGAGTATAAAGCTTTATGGGCAATCAAGCTTTTGAATCTGGATATAGAGACAGCCCAAGCAAAGAGAAGCCTTGATTTACATGAGCTTGAGGAGATCAGATTGGAATCCTATGAGAGTTCCAAAATCTACAAGGAAAGAACAAAGGCTTTCTATGATAAGAAAATTCTCATAAAGGACATAAAGGCTGGAGATCAAGCTCTACTTTTCAATTCAAAGCTCAAACTGTTCCCTGGAAAATTGAAGAGTAGATGGGGAGGTCCTTTTGAAATAAAAGAGATTTTACCATTTGGAGCTGTCACACTCCTTAACAAGGATAGAAGTGAGTTCACAGTTAATGGCCAGAGAGTTAAGAAGTTAATGGGGAGAAAAGGAGAAACAAGAGAAGTTTACAATGCTTCTCAATGATGCCCCTCAAGCTTGAAGAGATAAGGAGAGTCAAGCTTAGAGACTTTAAACAAGCTCACTAGGGAGGAAGTCCCTAAGGTATCTCTGTCTATATTGTTTAGGTTTTTGGCATTTTAATCTTCGTTTTAGTGTTTTCGTGGACAAGAAAGAAAGGGAGTCTAAACAAAAAAAAGGAAAAGAAGGCTCGCAGTCCAACTCTACCCCCCCCCCACTCGACCATGCACTCGACCGAGTACCAGTCGATTGCCATAGTCGAGTTGCCCCAGTCTTCACCTACAAGTCAACCAGAAGACCCCCACTACACCTATGAGAGCATGAATGAGGATGTGGATAGCTTCTTCCACAATCCATGAGGTACCACTATCACCTTAACTTTGTAAATATCATTGCATCTTTAGTTTTATTTTGTTTTTTTAGTCTTAAATCCTCTTACAAATTTCTCTTACACAGTGGACTGTGTAATTTAAGTTTGGGGGAGAGTTTGAGATAGTATTTGATGTATTGTTTTGTTTTCTTGTTCCACATTTTATCATGATAGTATTTGCATTGCATCTAAGGCATAGAAAAAAACAAACAAAAATTGAAATTTTTTGCAAAAACCTTTATAAAAAAAGAGAGTTCATGTAGTTTGCATTGCATATTAGGATCTTGTTTAGCATGTTTCATGTAGGACTGTTAAATACTTGCATTAGGGATCTATGATGAGTTTTGCCTTGTTAGCTTGCTAGATTCACCAAACTAGGATCAATGCCCAAGTTAATAGTACTTTGATGCTAGTTGAGTGGTTAGAAGCATAAGATTGAACCAAGCCTTGAATTCCTGCATTGCATTTGGTCTAAATTGAAGCATGTTGAGATTTGATGTCATTTCCTATTTATAAGAACCTAATATTGACTCACAATTATCAATGTGTGCATTGCTTTAAACTCATGGATATCATATACATATTTGGATCATCTTTCTCTTTTTTACCACTCTTGTTGATCCAAGTAGCTGATTAAACCATTAAAATCAGTTTTCCTACCCCTTAACCAACCCTTCTTTCAAGCCATGTTTATTCTTGTGTGTGTGAGGCCTATTTTGGGATTGAGCTTGGTAGAAAGTGTTAGGTTTGAACTGACAAGAGTAAGACCTTGTGTAGTTCTAGTTTGCATTTTTCAAACTAGATAGGACTAGGTGGTTCACTTGTTGGGTTTGGGATTTGGCTGTTTTGAAAAGAAAAGAGGAGAAAGAGAAAGAAAAAGGGTAGAGTCTTTAGGAGGGGAATGTGTTTAAGTAAAATCAAAGTCTAGTGAAAGAATGGGAAGTAAATAAACAATTGTTGAAGATGGTTTTAGTTAAAGAAAAGAATAGAAAGAAAAGAAGAGTCTAGCAAAATGCTTGTATGTCTTAAGAATAAGAAGAAAAGAGAACCGTAGCAAATAAGTAAGAACTCCCCCTCCCCCATTCTACTAGAAAGATCAAATAAGAAACCTCTCCTAAGACTTTCAAATCAAAAGAGAAAAGGGTATAAGAGAAGTGAAGAAGTTAAAGGGTAGAACTAGGATCATTTGGGTTTAGATTAATAGGATAAACACTTTGGGTGCCTTTGGGTAGACAAGGTTTTGTTCTTGTATGTGTCTAAGTATTCTTACCTTAAGCATTCTTCTAAAACTCAATCCATTTTTTATGAGAGAACCTTGATATTGATAAGCCCCACTCTAAAAAGAGATTGATTCATGTCCTTGATTAATGAATGTTAAAGGAAATGGTTGATTTGAATGCATGTGGATATCTAAGGCTCAAATCAGTAAAGGTTGAGATAGGCTTGTCTAAAATCTTTAAGTACAGCTCTTTCAACTTGCATCATAGTACTAGTAACTTGGACATTGATTCTAGCTGGTTTATTGGCAATCTTTAGGAGCTGAGATCCCACTTTCAAACCTCACCTACCTTTTTATGTCTTGTTTATTTGCTTGAGGGCAAGCAAAGACTAAGTTTTGGGTGTTAATGTTCATAGAATTTACCTTGTTTTCCCTTAGTATATTCACATCTTTTGCATCTTTTCCTATCCATTTTGTCCATTATTGTGTAGCTTTAGGACTTTTCATGCATTAGAGTATAGATGCATTGCATTGGCATATTTTCTTGCATAAAAAGGTGATATTGGAGCCAAAGGAGCATGAAAGCAATGCTAAAGAGGAGTGAAGCAATCAAGAGAAGAAAGCAAGGAAGTTAGAGCTGAAGAACCAAGGTCAGGAGTTCCATTCGACCGCCCACTCGACCAGACACTCGACCATGTGCGGAGAAGGACTCCACCGAGTGGAAGGAGCAGAAAAAAGCCAACTCGACCGGTCAACTCGACCACTTTTCGCATTTTTAGGGCTTCCACTACTTTTCCTATAGAATGACCTTGTACCTTTCAGCCACCAGAAGTCCAGCTTTTTAGATATTCTTTAACCTAGTATTTACCCTTTTAGGAATTTATGTTTTTTGCATTTTTATTTTCTTAGATTTCTTTTCTACTTTTGAAGGAAAACAAGAGATTCCTTGAATTTTGTTGGTTTAATAACTTTTAAAATATTAAGAATTCGAGTTTGGTTCCTTCTTTAATATTGTAGATCTCTATATCATCTATCTAGTCATGCAAGTT
This sequence comes from Camelina laxa, assembly GCA_024034495.1. Classification (NCBI taxonomy): domain Eukaryota; kingdom Viridiplantae; phylum Streptophyta; class Magnoliopsida; order Brassicales; family Brassicaceae; genus Camelina; species Camelina laxa. The sequence continues at coordinate 26,984,583 of CM043880.1, read as the reverse complement.
TCAACATTTTCTGGGCCTATGATTTTGTTGTTCATCATGTGTGATTGTGAGTAGTTTGCTTAGGATCTTGAGGATGGGTTAGGCTGGATTGTGGTTGAGGTTTGTTTAGCTAGGTCAAGCTTGATTGTTATAGATCTCTTCTAGGCTAGATGTACTCTATGCTGATCCTATAACTGAGAGGGTAGGATTTGATTATAAGTATCTTAGCATCACACCAATGTCTAGGTTGTTAGATAAGGCTAGATCTAGAGACTAATATTAGGCATGCTAAGAGATTAGATGTCTTGTTTGATTTTTGACATTAATGATATGTTGCTTACTGCTTGCTTGTATAAGTTCTTTGCTTTGTGAGAACAAGTCTAGAAATATATGAGCTTAATTGTTTTTGCAATGAGAGTGGATTAACATGTGCTAGGAAGATCATTGTCTAGAGATTAGCTCAAGTTGTTTGAGATTTGTTGACCAAGTTAGATGATCACAATCATTAGTCCAGCCCATGAATCCCTCCTCAAGACCTTCCTTGTTTATTGATTTCTTAGTCTAAATCCTGCTGTTTGTCTTTTGTTTGATTCGTGTTTGTCTTGCTCTGTTTTGTTTGCATTGCTCTGTTTCTCGTTTTTGTCTGACTCGACCCTGTACCCGATTGACACTCGATCGAGTGCTTGCTCGAGTTCATCCCCAGAAATCTTGTTTATGCTTTGTGTTTGTTCTATCTCAATCCCTGTTTCATCTTAGTTGCATTTCTGTTGCATTCATTTAGTTTCCTGTTCATTACTTGTCCTGCATATCTATAGTTTCTGTTTCATTGCATTGTTGTTTAGATCATCCTACTCTCTTTACATTTAGTATCTATCTTAGTAGCTTTTACTTTCTGCATTTTACATTTCATCAATAGGTTGTTAGTGACAAACATCCTTCATATTTGGCTTGACTTAGACATATATGCATATCCTGATTGCTTACAAACACTCATTTAGGATTGACATCTCTTATACTACAACAACATAAGAGTAATTGAAACCTCTTGCACCCCATCTGTTCATCATCATTCATTCATATCTCATCCATCCATCATCCATACCACACACCAATAAAAAGATAGTTTCATAAGTTGAGCAAGTGTAGTTTCTTGCAGCGTGAGATGGTTTTCTAGGTCACATTGTGTCTGCAGATGGGGTTTCTCTAGATCCAGAGAAGATTCAGGCTATCAGAGATTAGCCTAGATTGTAGAATGCCACCGAGATCAGGAGTTTTCTTGGATTGGCGGGTTACTACATGAGGTTTCTGCAGGGGTTTGCAAGCAAAGCACGTCCGTTGACTAAGTTGACAGGGAAGGATGTTCCTTTTGTTTGGTCACAATAGTGTGAGGATGCTCTAGTATTGGCTTTGCCTGAGCAGGGAGAACCCTATCTGGTTTATACAGATGCATCCAGAGTTGGTTTGGGGTTTGTGTTGATGCAGCAAGGAAAGGTGATTGCCTACGCTTTGCGGCAGTTGCAGAAGCATAAGGATAACTATACTACTCATGACTTGGAGATGGGTGCTGTAGTTTTTGCCTTGAAGATTTGGAGATCGTATCTTTATGGTGTAAAGGTATAGGTGTTTATAGATCATAAGAGCCTGAAGTATATATTCACTCAGTCCGAGCTGAACTTGAGACAGCGGCGATGGATGGAACTGGTGGAGGATTATGATCTAGAGATAGCTTATCACCCTAGTAAGGCTAACTCGGTTGTAGATGCCTTGAGTCGGAAGCGGGCGGCTTTGGATCAGGAGCAGGATATGGAGTCCCTGGTAGGGAGTTCAGTGCTTTGAGTTTGTGTGCGGTTTCTCGGGAGCTGTTGGGTTTGGTTGTAGCTGATAGAGCAGATCTGTTGAGCATAGTGCGATTGGCTCAGGATGCCTCTAAGGATGTTGCTTCAGAGTATCTAGTATCGGGTAATGGTACTATTTTGGTGCATGGGCGGATTTGTGTACCTATGGATGAGGATTTGAGGCAGGAGATCCTGAGAGAGCCTCATGCGAGCATGTTCTCTATTCATCCAGGAGCGACCAAGATGTACCGTTATCTCAAGAGGTAATGTCACTGGGTCGGGATGAAGAAGGATGTTGCTAGATGGGTCACGAGTTGTGATATGTGTCAGCTAGTGAAGGATGAGTATCAGGTACCAGGTGGACTGCTGAAGAGTCTTCCCATTCCAGAGTGGAAGTGGGATATGATTACTATGGACTTCGTGGTTGGTTTGCCAGTGTCCAAGACGTTTGATGCTATTTGGGTCATAGTGGACCGGTTGACTAATTCAGCACATTTTCTGGCTATTAAGAAGACTGATGGAGCAGCGGTCTTGGCTAAAAAGTATGTGAAGGAGATAGTCAGGTTGCATGGGATGCCAGCGAGAATTGTGTCTGATAGGGATTCCAATTTCACTTCGGTGTTTTGGAGGGCATTTCAGGCAGACAAGGGCACTAAGGTGCATATGAGTACATCGTATCATCCCCAGACAGATGAACAGTCAGAGAGGACGATCCAGATGTTGGAGGATTTGCTGAGGATGTGTGTGTTCGATTGGGGTGGCCATTGGGCAGATCACCTGATCTTGGTAGAGTTTGCTTACAATAACAGTTACCAGGCGAGTATTGGGATGACTCCTTATGAGGCTTTGTATGGGAGGCCGTGTCGTACACCGTTATGCTGGACTCAGGTGGGGGAGAGGAGCATGTACGGGGCAGATTTTGTTCAGGAGACCTCTAAGAGAAGATTCGAGTTCTCAAGCTGAACATGAAGGAAGCTCAAGATAGGCAGATAAGTTATGCCGACAAGAGAAGGAGAGAGCTTGAGTTTCAGGTTGGAGATAGAGTGTACCTCAAGATGGCCATGTTACGGGGTATGAACAGGTCATTGACTAAGACTAAGTAGAGTCCAAGGTATATTGGTCCGTTCAGAGTTATTGAGCGGGTTGGACTAGTGGCATATAGGCTGGAGTTACCTAAGGTTATGCGTGCATTCCACATGGTTTTCCATGTGTTTATGTTGCGGAAGTGTCTCCGTGAGGATGATTGGTTGTTGGTTAAGATTCCTGAGGATCTCCAGCCTAACATGACTTTGGAGGCGAGACCAGTGAGGTTCTCGAGAGGAGGATCAAGGAACTTCGGAAGAAGAAGATTTCTTTGATGAGAGTCCTATGGGACTGTGATGGTGTTGAGGAGCAGACTTGGGAGCCAGAAGCGAGGATGAAGGCAAGGTTCAAGAAGTGGTTCGAGAAGCAGGTCACGAGATGAACTGGTCTAGCCTGGTCCTAGTTATAATCCGTGGTTGGAGCGGGAATGGAATATTCCAGCCCATCTCTCTTATTATTTGGTCGCTTAGGGGTGGTTAGTTGTGCGAATAAGTAACAAGATGAGGTGGTGTTCGGGGTACAAAAGATTTGTGAGGCGATGGTTTGATGGAAAGTTTCCTGAAATAGAAGTTTCTAAAAGTGGAAAGTTTCCAGAAATGGAAAGTCTTAAAATGAAAAGTTTTATGTGAGTTAGAATTTGTCCATTTTTAGTGGTAGTGAGCCTTGGAGAGGCTGGTGTGGCCTTTGTGGCGGGCTGTTTAGCCATTGTGTGGCCTTTATGGGGGGGGGGCTGTTTAGCCATTGGGTGGCCTTTGTTGCGGGCTGTCTAGCCATTGTGTGGCCTTTGTGGCTGGCTGTTTAGCCAATTGTGTGGCCTTGATGGTGGGCTGTTTAGCCAATGTTAATTGTTTAGGTGATCCTTCGGGATGTATGGTCTTCGTGACGGTTCTTCGGGACAAGTGATCTTCGTGAAAGTCCTTCGGGACGAGTAGTCTTCGCGACGATCCTTCGGGACGAGTGGCCTTGGTGGCGGTTCTGTTTAGGTCACTTGTTTGGCCTTGGTGGTGGTCCTATTTAGGACATTTGTTTAGCCTTTATGGCGGCTCTTGTGGCATTGAGATGATCCTTGTGTGGTCATGAGGTATTCCAGTGAGTGGATATGTGGTTGGTAGGACATTGTGTTGTCTTACGCGAGCCAAAGGAAGGAAACCTGGTTAGGGATAGGACTCTGACGTGTTCAGAATTGTTTGCTCGCGACTCTTGGGGGATATAGGTTCTCCTAGTACCGTCATATTCTGAGACTTTGTTGCTTGAGAGTATGGTTGGTATATCGACTTCGGATGACGATCTGGGGGCGCGCTGTAGGGTGGCAACCCAAGAGACGAGTATTGGACTTTCTTATACCTTATGGCATGCGGGCTTAGGCCCGATGAGGAGCTAATATCATGGCTTGCAGGCTTCGGCCTGATGAGGAGCCAATAAAAACTCAAGGTTTAGGCCTGTGAGTAAAGGAAAGTCCAAAAGTCGAGAGCAAATAATGCCTGGAACATGAGTCTATCGTCTAGAGGTAATCTTTCGTTGATCGGTCGGAGGAGTGCGAGCCGTGGAGACGGTTGCACGAGAGTCCTTGACTTATGGTTATTCGAGATTCGAGGACAAATCTATGTTGGTGGAGGAGAATTGTAACATCCGCGAACCGGAAGCCCGGTTTGGGATGTGCATCGGTCGATGCTGGTGATGCATCGGTTAATGCAAGGTCCCGTTTGTGCGGTTTGACTTAAGTAAAACGCTGCGTTTTGGGTTAGGGAAAACCCTTAAGTCGAGTATTTGTCTCATTAGTCGTGTTTAGCCGCTTTTGAGAGAAACAAAAGAGAGGAAAGGTTTTTGAGTGTTCTTGAGGATTTTGGGTTATTGGAAGCTATTCCTATAGAGATCTGTAGCTGGGATCCTTGTAGGAGCTTCTTGGAAGTGTTTTCTTGCTTGTTTGAGGTTCAAATACGTCTTAGCAAAGGTAAGTGAATGACCATGGCTTATCTAGGCTGGAGATTTCTCTGATCTGCTTGTTTATGTGTTGTGTGACTTATTAGAATGATATTTTGGACTTTGTGAGGCTTTCTTGTGGCTTGGGATCGTGTTTGACGTTTGTAGGAACAAAGATCCGATGATGCACTTTGTGCGTCGGTCGATGCGATGCGAGGACGGTACGGATTGACCTAGGAGCATCGGTCGATGCCATGAGGAGGCATCGGTCGATGCAAGTGAACCTTGCAACGGTCGATACAGATCATGCGTCGGTCGATGCAATCCCTTCTGGTGTCGGTCGATGCAAGTTTGGCGTCGGTCGATGCAGAGTCCTGGTTTGTTGTTTTTGGTTATTGATTGTTGGTTGATGGTTAGAGATATCTCTATTGCTTGTGTGTATAGCCCAATAGATGGGAGGATTGCCTTACTGAGTGTTTATAAAATACTCATGCATTGCAATTTGTGTTTGAAGTATAGGTAAAGGCAAAGTGTAATCGTGGAATCAAGGCGATGAAGAGGAGGATGTTCTAGGGACTCGGTTGGTTGTTGTCTGGCATTGCTAGGTTGCTAGAGTTGAGTCTTTTAGAACATTGCTAGGTTGTTGGTTAATGTTTCATGTTGGTTGGTTAAGAGATAATCGTTATGCTTATAATATTGGTTATTTATTATTGGATATTTATTGGTTTAATGTTATGGTTTATGTTATCCGCTGTTATGTGTTTGTGGTTAGACGACTAGTGGGTATGATACCACTAGTTGTAAAGTATTTATTATTATTATTTATTATTAAAAAAAACGGGTCGGGTTATTTCACCTCTTTATCACCATCTCTTAGGGTTCACAATTTATTATCCTTTAGAGTTTAGTTTTTCCTTAACCACCACCGCCGACCACTGGCCGTCACTGCCGGTTACCACCTTTGTCGACCACCGGCCGTCACCGCCGGTTATCACCTCCGTCGACCACCGGCCGACAACCGGCAAACTCCGATCATCTCTGATTTTTGGCGAACTCCAACCTCCAGCAACTTTTGGCCATCTCCGACCTCTGGCGACTGCGACCTCTGGCGACTTGCGACCTCCGGTCACTAACCATCACCTCTCATATAACTAGAACATCAAAATAATAATTCTGTTTTTTTAAATTAGTATGCTATATTTTTAATTAAATTTGTAAATATGGTTATTCAGTAAATTCACCTTTTCCATTTTCATACCCTTTTTTTTAAGGGCAATTCTCAAAAATAGCACACTTTTAAGTTTTTCTTCCAATCTTAGCACTATTTTCCAAAATTAGCAGACATGCTCTAATTAAATATTAAACACTAAGATTATTAATTTTATTTTATATTCCAAAATCCAACTTCCCGATTATTCTCTGATTCTTTCCATTGTCGATTTCGCTGCCGCCGGCGATGGATTCCTATCGATTCAATCAACATAGACGCCTGCAATCGTAACTACTCGTCGTCTTCCACCACCTGCCGTGTCATTTTCCCTTACGACACCTACTTGACCACCAAACTCCATCTCCGATTTGGCTTCGTTTCCGATGTGATGAAGAACGCTGTGATCGGTGGGCCAAGGATCGAGGATTACTATCCGGTGGAGACTTTGTCGGGTTGGGTATCACCGACGGAGGATAAATTGATGGGCAGGGATCACGGTCAGATTAAGTGAGAAGAAAAGCGTGATGGTAAGCAAAGATTTGCTTGGGTGATGAGTGTAGACCTAGGCTTGTTGGATTCATTGATTTTAGCAACGTTTAGTGGTTAGTTTTGAAAATTCCTGCTTTTCACAACAACTCTCTATGAACTAATGTCAGTATCAAAGATTGAAAATAAGTAACACTAGCTAAGATCCTACGCTTCTCTGATTGTTCATTGTTTAGTAATATAGTTTGAAGAGTAATCTTAAGATTGAATGAATCACTGGTTTGGTTCTTTAACACGTCTCCTTGCAGCTTGCACATTGTGTAGTGCGAGAACACATCAGTCCTCTATGTATACATCAGCTTTCTTTGGATAATTTTAAGGAGTGTGTTGAGTTTGTTGTTAGACATGTATGATGGTTATGAAACCTTTTGATTGTTTTGGTATTTGTACAATGTTTCTCCACTATAAGAGTGTCAATGTTTCTGTTAGACAAGTTAATTTTTGTTGAGATAACTCTGATTGAATTTGCTACAAGAAAAATTCACAAAATTCCTAAAAGATTTCTTGAATTTCAGGATGCCATGCCTAAAAAATTGGAATTCAAGATGAACTTCAAGAAGGCTTTCATAGAAAGTACATCCATGTTATTCTTCTTCACCTTTGACCTTGTCCGTCTCATGATTTTTGTATAGATGCTATCAAAGTTTTGGTGTACGATGTTATTTATTGGGAAATGGTGTTAATCACTGATTTTTAAGTTTATGAGATCATAATGCTATGATTCAACCGAGGCTTATTCTTATCATACACTTGAATCCAATTGTTATTTGTTGAATTGTAGATAGATGATTTTCAAGGCGTATTAGTTCATACAACAGGAAAGGATTAAAATTATGTTGTCTCTTTGATATTTGTTAAAAACAAAGGGGGAAAAATGTGTGTGTTGTTGAAATTTTTTTAGCAATCTCTAATCTCTATAGGTAGTTCTTTTCCTTTTTCATTTGAGGTTGAGATCATGGTTAGAGTTATAGACTTTATATCTATAGTTGGATGCTTCTCACTTCCATTACTCAGCTTTAGAAGAATTGGCTGTGACTATATTAGTTGATGTGTTTTTTTGAGGACAGTCTTGTTCATGAGGTTATTTATATTCTAGTTTAAAACTAAACTTTTAAGGACCATCATTAACAGCTTCTACAGAGGAGCTCATGGGATCATTGTGAGCTACAATTTTTTGTTTACCTAGCTAAATACACTAGTGTTATGTCCCAATTTCCGTTTCTTATTAAAGTGGTTTTTTTTGAGTTCGATATTGTAGTGTTCAAGGTAATATGAAAGACTAGTTTCATTTTTTATGTTCAACTGATGAAAACTTTAATGATGATACTTGCAGTAGATTGTGTATGATTGTACCAGATGGAAAACTTCAACAGATTGTGTATATTGTAAGAAGAGCCTGAATCAAACATTGAGAAAGGATTCCCAGATATTTTGGAAGGCTTTATCGTAGTTCAGGAAGACCTTCATAAAAAAAAATTCATGAAGGATTTCATTAAAATTCATGAAGATTTTCATGAACATATTTACCGTTACAGTTCTCTTTAATTTCAAGAAAATTCAAGTAGAATTCTATAAATTTCAGGAAAGTTTTTTTGAATTGAATGTTTGTAACGTTTATAGCATTTTGTTGATGACCAAATTAAATTTATGTAACATTTTTAGGATAGCTCAAACGCTTCTTTGTATTCACATGGTCTTTGTTTCTCATTAGGATTTTGGATGTTAAAGATATTTTGGAGAATTTTCACCATAATACTTGTTTTAAAACATATTCAAGAAAGTTTTGTATTAAAGGTTTGAATATTTTTTTGCTATGTAACTATGCTTTCACTAGTAAACATATACAGAAGGCTTTGAATCAAACATTCAGGAAGGAGTCCCAGATATTTAGGAAGGTTTTATCGAATTTCAGGAATGCCTTAATGGAGAAATAAATTCATGAAGGATTTCATAAAAATTCGTGAAAACTTTCACGAACATCGAAATCGATGACGACTATGAATTTCTCTTACTCTTTAACAAATCAATTTGTGTTGCATCGATGTGACTCGCTTCACCGTCATGTTCAGCTTTGGCTATGTACTATGTTTCATGTCCATCATTTCTCCATGAAGTTTTCATATTCGTTGGCCTTGTTCTTTCCTTCACGATTGTCAAACTTGGACACCTCAGCTCATTTATATCTATTATGTCGCTCATGTCGTTGTCAGACCTCTCAAAAATGGACTGAACCATTGCCAAAACAAACCAAATGAGGGAACAAACAATGTTGTTATGTTATATCACTAGCATAAACCCAAATAGATTCATGAAAACATTTAAACTTACACTCCAGTTCTAAAGACTATAGAAAAGTGCAATAAACCCCTTTGCTCCTACAACTGAAACAAGATATTTTATGGTGGATAGGTCAAGATGGAATGGATGATGATGAATGTATGCAATGATGGGTAAGGTGTTTCAATTCCCCTTATGCAGTTGCAGTATAAGGGGTATCAATCCAATTTGAGTGGTTGTAAACAGTTAAGATATGCATAAAGATATAATTTAAGCCAGATGAAAAGGATGTTGCCACTAAACAATCCTATGATGAAAGTGTAAAGTGCAGAAGGTAAACTAAATGAACTAAGAACTAAATGCAAATGAAATAGAATGATTAAGACAGTAATGATGCAACCAACAGAAACAGAAACTAAGATAAAGAACAAATGCAAGACAATAATGAACAGGACACTAAATGAATGCAGCAGAAATGGAACAGGAATGAAACAAGACAATCACAAATCACAAATAACAGAGTTCTGGGGATGAACTCGAGCCAGCACTCGACCGAGTGTAGGTCGAGTGAGTGGTCGAGCTAGACTAAACGCAGGAACAGAGCAATGCAATAAAAACAGAGTAATGCAAAGACAGATCAAACTACAATCAAGCAACAGGATTAAGACTGAAAAATCAATAAACAAAGAAGGACTTGAGGAGGGATTCATGGGCTGGACTAATGATTGAGGCTATCTAACTTGATCAACAAATCTCAAACAACATGAGCTAATCTCTAGACATATGAATCCAAGACAAGTTTCTCCCACTCTCATGGTCAAGAAACAATCAAACCTATGCATTTCTAGACTTGCTCTCACATAGTAAAGAATCTACACAAGCAGGCAGTAAGAAATATGTCTCATACCAAACAAAACTTCTAATCTCTTAGCAAGCAAGATGGTAAGCTCTAGATCTAGCCTTATCTATGCCTCTTAAACATTGGTGTGATGCTAAGATGCTTGAAATCAGATCCTACCCTCTCAGATATAGGATCAGCACTAAGAACATCTACCCTAGAAGAGATCTACAACAATCAAGCTTGATCAAGCCAAACAAACCTCATTCACAGCCCAGCCTAACCCATCCTCAAGATCCTAAACTACTACTCACAAGAACACATGATAAACATCAAAATCATAAACCCAGAAAAGATTGAAACTTGCATCATTAGATAGATAAAACAAAGATCTACAATATTGAAAAAGAAATGAAACTTAAATTCTCAATATTAAGAAAGTTATTAAACTAACAATAATGAGAAATTTAGTCTTTTTCAAGTACAAGATCTTAGGAAAATAAAAAGCAAAAGGAATAAATCCCAAAAAGGTAAATACTAGGTTTTAAGAATATCTAAAAAGCTGACTACTTTTTGTGGCTGCAGGTACAAGGCTTTATATAGGAGGGGAGTGGAAGCCCTAAAAATGCTAAAAGACAAAATAGTCAACGGCTCGGTCAACTCGACCTGTGCTCGGTCGAGTGGCAGGTCGAGCTGGCTTCTCTCGTGCATTGTCCACTCGGTCGAGTCCTCCTCAGCACACGGTCGAGTGACTGGTCGAGTGTGCGGTCGAGTTGGACTCCGGACCTTGTTATTTCAGCCTTAACTCTCTTGCTTTCCCTTCATGATTGCTTCACTCCTTCCTCAACATTGCTTCCATGCTCCTTAAGCTCCAAAATCACCTGTTTATGCATGAAAAGATGCAAATGCAATGCAACTAAACTCTAATGCATGATTAGTCCTAAAGCTATGCAATAATGGTGAAAATGGATAGCAAAAGATACAAAAGATGTGAATATACTAAGGGAAAACAGGGTAAAATATATGAACATCAACACCCCCAAACTTAGTCTTTGCTTGCCCTCAAGCAAATAAGCAAGACATAAGAATGTAGGTGAGGTTTGAAAGTGGGATCTCAGCTCCTAAAGCTTGCAAACAGACCATCTAGAATCAATGTCCAAGTTACTAGTACTATGATGCAAGTTGAATGAGCTGTACTTAAAGACTTTAGACAAGCATGTCACAACCTTTACTGATTTGAGCCTTAGATATCCACATGCATTCAAATCAACCATTTCCTTTAACATTCATTAATCAAGAACATGAATCAATTCTATGCAATGCTTAAACTCATTTGGCTTGGAGGTAAAGGCTTTGAGACAATGATAGTCTCTTTTAAGAGTGGGGCTTATCAATATCAAGGTTCTCTCATAAAAAATGGATTGAGCTTTAGAAGAATGCTAAAGGTAAGAACACCTAGACACATACAAGAATAAAACCTTGTCTACCCAAAGGTACCCAAAGTGTTTATCCTAGCAATCTAAACCCAAATGATCCTAGTGCTACCCTTTAACTTCTTCTTTTCTCTTTCACCCTTTTCTCTTTTGATTTTCAAGTCTTAGGAGAGGTTTCTTATTTGATCTTTCTAGTGGGATGGGGGATTCTTACTTATTTGCTATGGTTCTCTTTTCTTCTTATTCTTAAGACATACAAGCTTTTTGCTAGACTTTTCTTTTCTTTCTTTTCTTTTCTTTAACTAGAACCATCTTCAACATTTTTTTGCTTCCCATCCTTTCACTAGACATTGCTTAAACACAATCTCCTCTTAAAGACTCTACCCTTTTTCTTTCTTTTTCTCCTTTTTTTTTTTTTCTTTTCTTTTCTTTCAAGTCCCAAACCCAACAAATGAACCACCTAGTCCTATCTAGTTTGAAAAATGCAAACTAGAACTACACAAGGCTTTACTCTTGTCAGTTCAAACCTAACACTTTCTACCAAGCTCAATCCTAAAAATAGGCCTCACACACTCAAGAATAAACATGGCTTGAAAGAAGGGTTGGTTAAGGGTAGGGGAAACTGATTCTTAATGAGGAAATCAGCTACTTGGATCAACAAGAGTGGTAAAAAGGAGAAAGATGATCCAAATATGTATATGGTATCCATGAGTTTAAAGCAATGCACACATTGATAATTGAAAGTCAATATTAAGTTCTTATAGATAGGAAATGGCATCAAATCACAACATGCTTCCATTTAGACCAAATGCAATGCAGGAATTCAATGCTTGGTTCAATCTTATGCTTCTAACCACTCAACTAGCATCAAAGTACTATTAACTTGGGCATTGATCCTAGTCTAGTGAATGAGCAAGCTAACAAGGAAATACTCATCATAGATCCCTAATGCAAGCAGTCCTATATGATAAACAAAATACTTGAATATGCAAAGCAAACTACATGAACACTCTTTTTTTTTTATAAAGATTTTTGCAAAAATTTTCAAATTTTTAGGGTTTTTCTATGCCTTAGATGCTATGCAAATATTAACATGATGATGCTAAAAATTTGAAATAAGAAAACAAAACACAATGTCAAATGCTATCTCAAACCCTCCCCCAAACTTAAATCACACAGTCCCTTGTGTGAAAGAAATTTGTTGGAGGATTCAAGACTTAAAACAAAACACACAACATGAAATGCAAATGGTATTTACAATGGAAAGGTGATAGTGTTACCTCAAGGATTGTAGAAGAAACTATCCACATCCTCCTGCATGCTATCAAAGGTGTAGCTGGGGTCTTGTTGGTGACTTGGAGAGGGGTATTGGGGCAGCTCGACGATGGCGATCGACCGTGACTCGGTCGAGTGCATGTCCGAGTGGGGGGTCGAGCTGGCTTGCGAGTCTATTTTTCCAAGTCCAATTCTCTCCAAACCCATCTACACTCTCATTAAACAGCCTGCCCAACACAAACATAAAACAAAAATATCAAAACTACAAGGAAAATAAAGCATATGTACAATGATACCTTAGGGACTTCCTCCCTAGTGAGCTTGTTTAAAGTCACTAAGCTTGACTTCTTCTAACTTTTCAAGCTTGAATTGGAGACCAAAGAGGTGATGAAATCCCCCCTGGTTCTACTTGATAACCTTGGTGTTCCTTCTTGATCACTACTTCCTTGACACTTGAACCATGTTTCTTCTTAAACTTGAGTCTTGGTCTTGCCTTCTTCAAAGACCTCTTGTTGAGCTGAGCTTGAAGTTCCTTCACTAAACCAGCTAGCACTTGAACTGACCCCTTTAGTTCTTGGACAGTCTTAGCTTGGGCTGAACCTTTAATCCTAGGGTTCTCTCCTTCCTCAAAAACTTCACAACTAGCCTTTTTCCCTATCATAAAGTGTTGACCTTCAATAGTAGGCTGATGATTAGCATTCTTGATGTCAAACTTCATAGTGAAGTCTTTAGCAAGGTGGAGCTTGATGGTTCCCATCTTAACATCAATTACAGCTCCAGCTGTGGCTAAGAATGGTCTTCCCAAGATGAGAGGATCTTCTGGCTCTTGATCCATATTCATGATCACAAAATCAGTTGGGATTCTTGCCTTTCCTATCTTGACTGGAAGGTTTTCAATTATCCCAAGCACTTCCCTCTTGGATCCATCTGCCATGCCAATATAGAGATTGCAAGGCTTAAAGTATTCATACCCCAACTTTTCAGCCACTGAGTATGGCATTAGGCTCACTGAAGCTCCCAGATCACACAAGCATTTGTTGAAGTGCATGTAGCTGATGGAGCAAGGTAGATCAAATGATCCAGGGTCTTCAAGTTTTGTTGGTATAACAGCTTCCCCAATTTCTCTTAAGTCCTTCATGTCTTGTTCCTGAGCTTTCATCTTGGATAATTCAAGCAGCATGTCCTTGTAGGAAGGATTCTGAACAAATTTGCTCAAGTCAGGCCCTCTCTCCTCTTCCTTGTAAGCAATGGTAATCTCTTGTATAGCCATTACTTCCTCCTTCTTCTTAATGAAAACCTCCTGTTGTATGGCCATTACTTCCTTTCTTTCAATCACAACTTCTTCCTTCTCAATGACTTCTTGTTGTTGTAAAGCTAACTCCTTCTCTTGTTGCAAAGCCAACTCTTCCCTTTTCTCAATAATTTCCCTGAGTTCTTTCAGCTTCTGTGCCTTGAAACGTCCTGGGAATGGTAGAGGTGGTTTGTAAGCAGGAGGAATGTACTTAGTAAGCTTAACAACTTCTGTGTCCTCAGCTCGATCGACCACTCGATCAGTCACTCGGTCGAGTGCAGTCTCGAGCACTTGGTCGAGTGCTTTGACGGATTCAGTCTGCTATGCACAAGCTTCACCCTGGGCTTCAATAAATGACCAATCCTCCCCACCTTGAATCTCACTGTCCTCAGTGACAGCATCTTCATAGAGATTAAGAGCTTTAGCTGTAAACTCCCTTGGGTTTGGAATAGGTTCTTCAAGAAGGTGGTTTGGCTTAGGAGCTGAAGTAGGAACAATGGAGCTCTCCATGTACTTGACCTTGGAGTTTAGGTCACTAGAATAGGAATTCAACGTTTGGTTCAGCTCAGCAAACTGCTTTGCTACCTCAATCTGCCTAGTTGCTTGCCCAAGTAAAAGTTGTTGCATCATAGCTCTTAAGTCAAGTTCGTGGGCTTGTGAAGTTTGAAACACTGGAGGGTGACACCATTGAGCCTGGAATCCTGGTTGATGTTGCCATGGTACAGAAGAGAACATACTGTTGTGAAACATGATTACTGACTCGAACAGGCACTCGGTCGAGCACAGGCTCGAGTGGGTGGTCGAGTCGACTGGGAACTGTTGTCTATTTGTATCCGGCTTCTGACTCGATCAAGTGCTCGAGCACACACTCGGTCGAGTGGTGGTCGAGTTGGTGGTCGAGCTGGTACCTGAAACTCAAGCACAGACAAGCAGGAGAAGAAATGAGATCAGTAGTGAACAAGTGGATAAACGAACTTAATCTTAGACTTTTATGGATCCTAATTGTCACAAAAACACACTCAAATAGGCAACGGCGCCAAATTGAAACAAGTTATTTTATGGTGGATAGGTCAAGATGGAATGGATGATGATGAATGTATGCAATGATGGGTAAGGTGTTTCAATTCCCCTTATGCAGTTGCAGTATAAGGGGTATCAATCCAATTTGAGTGGTTGTAAACAGTTAAGATATGCATAAAGATCTAATTTAAGCCAGATGAAAAGGATGTTGCCACTAAACAATCCTATGATGAAAGTGTAAAGTGCAGAAGGTAAACTAAATGAACTAAGAACTAAATGCAAATGAAATAGAATGATTAAGACAGTAATGATGCAACCAACAGAAACAGAAACTAAGATAAAGAACAAATGCAAGACAATAATGAACAGGACACTAAATGAATGCAGCAGAAATGGAACAGGAATGAAACAAGACAATCACAAATCACAAATAACAGAGTTCTGGGGATGAACTCGAGCCAGCACTCGACCGAGTGTAGGTCGAGTGAGTGGTCGAGCTAGACTAAACGCAGGAACAGAGCAATGCAATAAAAACAGAGTAATGCAAAGACAGATCAAACTACAATCAAGCAACAGGATTAAGACTGAAAAATCAATAAACAAAGAAGGACTTGAGGAGGGATTCATGGGCTGGACTAATGATTGAGGCTATCTAACTTGATCAACAAATCTCAAACAACATGAGCTAATCTCTAGACATATGAATCCAAGACAAGTTTCTCCCACTCTCATGGTCAAGAAACAATCAAACCTATGCATTTCTAGACTTGCTCTCACATAGTAAAGAATCTACACAAGCAGGCAGTAAGAAATATGTCTCATACCAAACAAAACTTCTAATCTCTTAGCAAGCAAGATGGTAAGCTCTAGATCTAGCCTTATCTATGCCTCTTAAACATTGGTGTGATGCTAAGATGCTTGAAATCAGATCCTACCCTCTCAGATATAGGATCAGCACTAAGAACATCTACCCTAGAAGAGATCTACAACAATCAAGCTTGATCAAGCCAAACAAACCTCATTCACAGCCCAGCCTAACCCATCCTCAAGATCCTAAACTACTACTCACAAGAACACATGATAAACATCAAAATCATAAACCCAGAAAAGATTGAAACTTGCATCATTAGATAGATAAAACAAAGATCTACAATATTGAAAAAGAAATGAAACTTAAATTCTCAATATTAAGAAAGTTATTAAACTAACAATAATGAGAAATTTAGTCTTTTCCAAGTACAAGATCTTAGGAAAATAAAAAGCAAAAGGAATAAATCCCAAAAAGGTAAATACTAGGTTTTAAGAATATCTAAAAAGCTGACTACTTTTTGTGGCTGCAGGTACAAGGCTTTATATAGGAGGGGAGTGGAAGCCCTAAAAATGCTAAAAGACAAAATAGTCAACGGCTCGGTCAACTCGACCTGTGCTCGGTCGAGTTGCAGGTCGAGCTGGCTTCTCTCGTGCATTGTCCACTCGGTCGAGTCCTCCTCAGCACACGGTCGAGTGACTGGTCGAGTGTGCGGTCGAGTTGGACTCCGGACCTTGTTATTTCAGCCTTAACTCTCTTGCTTTCCCTTCATGATTGCTTCACTCCTTCCTCAACATTGCTTTCATGCTCCTTAAGCTCCAAAATCACCTGTTTATGCATGAAAAGATGCAAATGCAATGCAACTAAACTCTAATGCATGATTAGTCCTAAAGCTATGCAATAATGGTGAAAATGGATAGCAAAAGATACAAAAGATGTGAATATACTAAGGGAAAACAGGGTAAAATATATGAACATCAACACCCCCAAACTTAGTCTTTGCTTGCCCTCAAGCAAATAACCAAGAAAACAAGTATCATATAAAAGAACAAACCTTGGTATCATATAAGAAAACAAGGCAGATAATGACATTAGAGAAGTCATGGAAATCACATCGTAAGTGTCTTGGTTTAAAGAAAACAAGTATCATATAAAAGAACAAACCTTGGTATCTAGAGGATCTGCTCCTCCCCAATCAATAATACAACCTTTAATATTTTTTACTAAATCTTGTCTAACAACGAAGCTCTCAAGCAAGGCACCATATCTGTAAAAATTTAAAAAGCTCATCTAGCTTAAAATTCATCATCTAGTTTAAATCAACACTTAAATTCATAATCATCATTAGTAATAAGGAGATTAAAATCACAATCATAATGTACTAAATTCATAAAGGATTTGGCTTCCATAACCTTACACAAGCCAACCAGTGTTGTTGAATTTGTAGTTTCTATCATTTTCTATTTCTCTACAATGAGATTCCGAGTTAGAAATTGGTACCTGAGGGTGTTGATCTTAGTAACCAGAGATGATTGGGACCGCCAATTTCTCTCAATTGGTACATAATTGTGTCGATTTTGGCCACCAAAGGTGAAAGCAAACTAAGAAGCAGATTCAATTTCTGTTCCATCGACTCTATTTGCTTCGCGTTCATCTTCGTCTCTATAGTGTGTACAATGCTTCCTTTGTTGTTATTGTAACTGCCTCTGGCGAGAAAATGACGGAAGATCGACGATGATGATTCGAACAAGCAAATTGTTCCAAAGGTGAAGATTGAGGAGCCGGTTACGACGAAGAAGGAGATACTTCTAAGTCCGGCCGATGATGGAGTTTTCGAAAGCGGTGAAGTACGGTGAGTTTCTCTCGAAAGTTGACGATGACGAAATCGGAGGTGAGAAAGGAAAAACACATAAATAATAATAATTATATGCTAACTTTGGAAAAAAAAAAAGTTAAACTAGTACTAGTATAGGTATTTCTCTTTTTTTAATAAAAAATTTAGATAAAGTTGATTAACCGGTTTCAACGAATGCAATACAAATACGCCTCTGGTTTAATGAAATTTCTTTCCCAAAATGTTAACCGACGGAACTACATTTTGGGTTATATAACATTACGTGTCGAGTTTTAATTGGATGAACTGCGTGGACGTCTTATTATTAGTCACATCGCTGTAGCTAATAAAAACAAGCGACGAGCAATCTCATCGTCTTACTTCGCCGTCGCCTGTAACCGTCCGGTGCTAAGAAGCTTTACAATCTGATTGAGAAGATGAGAATCACGCGAATCTTGTTATGTATTGTAATACTTGCATTGTCTTCAAGGTCCCATGTCCGGTCCGATCAGATCTTTCCTGGTCATCTAGGTCTATTATTATCACTTCCTCTCTCTGTCTCTCGTCTCTTCATTTCCGATCAAAATTCGAGTTTAGGTAATGAATAAAAATGTTTCATGTATTAGTTGGAACGTTCAGCAGAAACAATCGTGAACCAAAGTACAAGATTGAGTTCCTTCCTCAAGATTCACCTTTTCACCCGGTAATGACTCAATCTTCAGATTTGTATTTTCAAGCTTAATTTTTTGCACTCGTTGAATAGAGTTCCGCTGTGACTTTGGCGTTTTATTAACTAAGTGAGAATATATGGTTATGGTATGGTGGATATGGGCGTTGTGTTGTAGTCACATTTTTGATAGTTTCATAGATTTTTTTTTTATTGCATTTTGATCTTAGTTATAGTGAGTAGAGATAGTTGTTACATAGATTTCCTTGTGATTTTGCGTTATGATTCTCATTGTATTGTTGTTATTAACAAGGTGATAATCTGGAATTATGGTGGATAGTGTGGGAGTTTTAATCATAATATAGATAGATTTGAAGGGGTTTTTTTTCTTTCACTTTGACCTTAGATACGTTGAGTAGAGATAGTTGTAAGTTGTAACATAGAGATCCTTCTCGTTGCCCAAAAAAAAAAAAAGAGATCCTTCTCAGAGTATGGCATTTTGGTTCTCTAATATTGTTGTTTGTAGGGTGATAATCTAGAATATATGGCTCTGGTGGATAAGTGTGGGAGGGTATTAATTAGATAGTTTTGAAGATTGTTTTTTGCTCTTTGAACTGAGTTGCTATGAGTAGAAATAGTTGTAACATAGAGGCCCCTTTGATTTTGGCGTTTTGATCCTCTAATATTGTTGTTTATAGGGTCTTAATCTGTAGTCTATTGGTTATGGTGGATAAGCGTTGGTATTTTTAATCACTGTTTAGATCCATTTATAGCTTATTTTTGCACTTTCACATTAGTTACAATGAGTAGATATAGCTGTAACATTGAGATTCTCTGTCGTTTTAATCTATAGTATTGTTTAAAATAGGGTGAGAATCTGGAATCTATGGTTATGGTGGATAAGCATGGGGGTCGATTTTTATGTTGCTTACCAAAGGAGGAAAAGGCAACAAGTGGATGGACTTCTACTCAGCAAAATATTAGTACTATGATGATGGATACACACAAACAGGTGAAGCTAAGGACTCCTGATGAATTGCTCCAATCACTTAATGAAAAATGTCTCATTAGGGTAAGCGCATTTTAATAAAAATGGTTTCTTTTGACACTGATTAACAAATTTCTATAACACTAATCATTCACTGGATATGAGCAGCAAGAGGGTTGGTGGTCTTATGAGTTTTGTCATCAGAGGTATGTACGGCAGCTACACGTTGAGGATGAAAAGGTTTGCTTTTCTGATTTATCTCTATTTTTATCACTTTTTCTCTTCTTTAATCCTAAAATCACTCACTGTCTAATGCCTGTGGCCCTTGTATCCTAACCACTGCAGATTGTTCAAGAGTTTTTGTTGGGTACTTTTGACCCGGAGGCAACTGCGGCTTTTAATCAAACTGTATCTGATGCTTCCACTGATGCATCTCAGAGGTATAAGCCGAGGTTTTACATAACCTTTATAGCAGCAGAAAGAGATATCTCAGCTAATCTCTTATGGTGTTCTTGTTGTTGTTGTAGGTATCACTCTCATGTATACATCAATGGGACCACCTGTGATCTTACTGGATCACCCCGAGAAGTCGAGGTATCTAATTTAGTTTCCTGCATTGCATTCGGACACATTTGCCTTACGATTCATTATACTTGAAATTGCTCTATGCAGGTGAGGTTTGTATGCGCGGAAACAAGGGCAATGGTCACTTCAATTACTGAGTTATCCACTTGCAAGTACGCACTGACTGTTCAGTGCCCAACCTTGTGCAAGCATCCGTAAGTAATGTTATTTCCCGTAAGGCCAATTTCAAAGTGAATTTTCTTCCTGCTCAATTAAAAAGTCCACATCAGAATGAAACCATATGTTTCATCTTGCATGCTAATTACCATTAGTTGAAACTCGAGTCACAGCTTTATAAGTAAACTGCTTGTGGGGGATTGTAGGCTGTTCCAGCTAGAGAAACCAGTGTCACACACAATCCACTGTAATGCGATCCCAGTGGGAGAAGATGCAAGAAGAAACAAGGAAGAAGAACAAGTTGTAGGCGAATCACCTAAGATGATAGCTGATTCTTGAAAACCGCCTAATTGAAATCACAAGAGTAAGAGTTAAACAGCGACTGTACATAAAAGAACTACTAAATATCTCCATTGTCGGTGTTACCTGATGTAGTGTTCATAGTTTTGATTGGGAATGCTTTCCGGTAGGATGATGATACACACTCTCTCTGCATTTCAATTAAAGGCACTGATCAATTAGTTGTGATTCAGAGACGGCAATGGTTGATTGACACATTTGTTTCCGTTTAACTAGTGATTTTGTTAGTGTGTTTGTTCTATTTCGAGAAAAGGAAGTTATATTTGTAATAAAAGAAACCCCAACATTATTAATTTAAAAGTTTTGCTGTATTAGAATGGCTATTTTCTAACCATATTTTCTAACCATAATTCATTTTCTAACATACAACAACGCAAAGCCGACTTTGTGGGCAATAGGACCACTTATTGAACGAAACAAACCCCAAATTCTAGCTAATCCATAGACGATAATTGTTAAGCAATGGGATTGTGATCAGCTGGGTGAAATCCAGTGCGTGCCATGGAACACATCATATATAAACCCTTGTACAACAAAGGGATAGACCTTTGCAGAATCTAGAGAGTTTACTTTCCAAATCCCGGTCCATTATCGCATTAGAAACTTCTTTCTTTTTTTTTTCCCGTCGAAATATGATTATATTGAAATGAACGAGCTAGATCAATACGCAACTGCTTTTGTAGCCAAGGCAGCGGAGGTTTAGAATCAGAGTAAACATTAGAAGAATTACAACCATATTTTTGCTTATCTTTTATTGCTCTTGCTTAATTTGTTTTCTTTTTGTCAGCTATTTTATCTTATCTTTTATTTTATTTTTGCTTATCCATTTTATCTTAAGTTTTCATATACCATTTCTATAATATATGATATATGGTACGTAGACTATTGGTAAATGATAATACATCTCATTCAGTTGTTTAGTGTATCTTATATATTCCAAAAAACTAGAACATATCTGGGAATCTATAACCAGTCTAATGTCATTATCATCAACAACTTTCTTTTCGTTCACCTAATATGCTCATGTTAAGCAAAATGCAGATTCCAAATGAAAAGAGAATTATTAAAAAGTAACAAACCCAATATGCTCAGGTTAGTTATTTAGTTGTTATATGTTTATCTATTTTCAATAACTTTGTTCTAAGTTTTCAAGTTAAAATTTATACATATATATATAGAGAGAGAGAGATGAATTTGAGTCAAATAGATAATGAGTAACAACTAAGTAACTAACCGGAGCATGTCAGTACTACCTAAAGTCCCCTCATGGTTGTGCACCTGCCACCCCACACCACACGTTACCACCTAAGTTCGTCAATCATTGCCCAAGTAGAATGTATAACTTCTCATTTAAAAAGTATATCACAAAAATAATCTTTTGACGACAAAAAAAAAAAGTATATCACAAAAATAAGGTAATCTTTTACTTTTTTATTTTATTTAATATGTTATACATATCTACTTACGCTGTAAAAATCTACTTCATAAATTACCCTATAAACGAATAATTTTAGTCCCACCATAAAAATCCACGAGTTTTACATGTACCACACGTAGACACTAGAACCTCTACAAATTAATATTATTTTTTTTTGGTAAGGGAGGGGAGACAATGTCTCCCATATTTATTCAAAAACTAAAAGTTACAAGCAAACAGAACGTTGAACTGCAGTCCCATTCATGTCCGCTACAAGAATAGAAGTAATGAAACTAGGACAAGTATCAAAAACATGAAAACCCAAAGGCAAAGAAAAAGCATGGTTAGCTAAATTATCAGTAAGATAGTTCGCCTCCCGATAAATATGTGTAATACGGACTAGCCAGTCCCTGGAAATAAAGTCATAGCACAAGCGTACTAGGAAAGACAATGGATGTGAATCACATATCCCTGTCCGAAGAAATCCCACCACCATCTCAGAATCCACCTCTAACTCTAAGCACTGAACCCTCCTCTCCCAAGCCAAATACAACCCATAATACACGCCCCACAATTCTGCTAACGGTGCAGAACATACCCCAGTATTGAGCACAAACCCCGCAACCCAATTCCCAGCATCATCTCTAATAACCCCACCAGCTGCAGCATTCCCCGGATTACCTCTAGAAGCACCATTCATATTAACTTTCAACCACCCCGCCGGTGGTAAACTCCAAGAGATAAGTCTATCAACCCGTACAACCGACTCTGCATTCTTCCTCTGCTTCGAATGCGCCTGCAACACCTCCCCTGCCGCATCCTTCACAAACTGCACCCTATCTCGACATTTCCTATTCTCACCAAACACATTCATGCATCTCCACTTCCATCCCCACCAAACTGTAACAGCAAACAAAGTAGCCCACTCAAGACCTCTGATTATCCTCCTACTCCCCAAATTATCAAACAACCATTCTAAAATGGACTTGAAAAAGAATTCCACTCGCGATCTCGGAGGGACCAAGCGAAACCAAACTCCCCTCATCGCAGGACAGTCTCTTAGGATGTGAATAATAGACTCCTCCCCCCCTTTACAGACAGTGCAGATACTCGAATCACTCAAATGTCGTCTGAACCTCTCTAGTTGCGTCATAAGCACTTGGTGGCCTGTCATCCATAGAAAGGTTTTCACCCTCTCCAAAGCAACCACCCCCCAAATACGGCCAAAGAAACCACCCCAATAATGTCCAAGGACCAGGTTACGCGTTAATAGAGCATATGCAGACTTCACGGAGAACTTCCCATCCACACTACCGCTCCAAGACAACCGATCAGGAGCTCCCGTCACTCTATCCACTACAACCGCCGAAAAATGGAGCTTTATATGCTTAGGGACAAAGGGCAGGATACGAGCAAAATCCCAACCACCATTCTCATGCCACAACTGGTGAGCAGTCAACGACTCATAGCCAGCCGGTAACGAGCCCACTACTAACTCCTCCAGCGGCACACTAAACAACCATGTGTCTTTCCAGAACCGAATAGACTTACCATTTCCCATTGCCCACCGCAACCCCAAACTCACCACCTCTCGCAACCCCACTCCTACACCTCGCCAAGTAGATGACCAATGACTCTTGGGAACCACCCATCGGTGATCCTGCACCTCCCCCACTTTGTATTTACTCCGGAGAACCCGAGCCCACAGACTCTCCTTATCATGTAACAGACGCCAACCCACCTTAGTAACTAACGCTTTATTCATCTCCCTCAATGATCGAATCCCCAATCCACCTTCCTGTTTCGGGCGACAAATGCGGTCCCAAGCTACCAGATGTTGTTTCCTCTTGTCTTCAGTACTACCCCACAAGAAGTTTCTTGACAACTTTTCAAGCATATTCACCGTGGCCATTGGTAGAATAATCGTTGACATCGAATGTACCGGGATAGAAGACAAAACCGTCTTTGTCAACGTTAATCTGCCTGCGAAGCTTAGGAACCGTCCCCTCCATCCAGAGAGTCTCGAAGAAACCCTCTCCACTACCTCGCCAAAAGTTTTTATTGATGCGTTTCTGAAGGATAGGCATGCCCAAATACTTGCCTAACTCTCTGGTAGCCTTGATACCACTCTCTGCGCTAATTTTTGCTTCAAGTTCTCGACTTACATTCGAAGAGAAGAATATCTTCGACTTATCTAAACTGACCTTTTGACTAGAAGCATTACAAAACGTCTCCAACACCCGTCGAATAACCCGGATCTGCACCACAGAAGCCTCTGCAAATAGTATGAGATCATCAGCAAAACAAATATGTGACAAGAGAGGCCCTCCTTGAGACAATCTGATTGGTTTCCACTCCTTAGAAGCAACAGAGAGCTCAATGCAAAGCACAAATAAATATGGTGACAAGGGATCACCCTGTCTGAGCCCTCTAGCTGGTCTAAACCCTTCAGTTTTTTCTCCATTCCACAACAAACTCATAGTAGGACCAGTTACACACACCATTACCCATTTCACCCATTCCGCAGACAAACCTGCTGCAACCAAGGTATCTTCAAGGAAATCCCACCTAATACGATCATAGGCCTTTTCCAGATCTAATTTCAACAGCATCCAACCTTTTCTCCCTTTCTTCCTTCTCATCGAGTGCACCGCCTCTTGAACAATCACAATGTTATCAGAGCTCAACCTCCCTGGTATGAAACTAGACTGAGCTGGGCCTATCAACTTATTAATCACCTTCTTTAAGTCTCACCACCATAGCTTTAGTTATAGTTTTGAATAAAACATTACATAAGCTAATAGGCCTGAATTGTGTTATCTTTTCAGGTTTCAAAACCTTTGCAATCAGCACCACCAACGCATCGTTAGTCCCCCTAGGCAGTTCTCCAGTTTCAAAAAACTTCAACACAAACTGAACAACTGAATCACCAACAACCTCCCAGCAATTCTGATAGAAAACAGGCTGAAATCCATCCGGCCCTGGCGCTTTATACTTACCCATACTCTGTACTGCACCCCTAACCTCCAGCTCAACAAACGGCTTGTGCAAATCCGTAATCTCTCCCTGGCTCAAGCTAGCAAACCCCACATGTGATAACTTTGGAGGCTCAGTAGTCACATCCTCCATCAAGTACAATCTCGAGAAATAGTCAACCGCCAGCCTTTCCAGCTGGTAAGAATCCGTAACCCAACGGTCTGCATTGTCCCTTAACATCTCAATCCTGTTATGTCTTCTTCGAATCACTGTTTGAGTATGAAAGTACTTAGTATTCCTATCTCCCAAAGCAATGAATTTCTCACGGGACTTCTGGAACCATATTATCTCCTCTTGTTCCAATACTTTATCAAACTCCTTAGTTAACTCTGCCTCCCGAGAGAGAAGGTCATATGTCGGAGCGTTATCGAGTAAATCCTGAACCTCTGATATCGCGGTTAACAACTGAGCTTTCCTCTTCTGAACATCCCCAAATACCTCGCGATTCCACTGCTTTAACTTCAACATAAGGCTTCGAAGTGCCTCTGGGGTTGAGACAGCTCCATTCCAAGATGCTGCTAAAAGATCCTTAAAGCCACTATGCTCCAACCAAGCAGATTCAAACCTAAACGGGCGTCTACTTAGGTCCCCTCGACCCTCCGGGACAAACTGCAAGTATAACGGCACATGATCAGAAGATAAAAAAGGTAGGTGGGTCACGGACGCCTCCTGCCATTTCAGTCTTGCTTGTGCACAACACAAAACTTGGTCCAACCGTTTAGCTACGAACGAGTGCGCCACGGTGCCTCTCTTCCAAGTAAACTGACTACCTTTAAATCCCAAATCGATAAGAGCCTGTTCATTTATCCACGCCCCAAACGCCACCGAGTCAGGAGATAAGCTACCATTCCCACCTGTCCGCTCATCACCCCGCACAATAGTGTTAAAATCCCCTCCAATCACTAAGGGTTCATTCACAGTAGCAACAGTAGCCTTCAACAAGTCCCATAGACCACTCCTCCTACTTACAGTAGGAGCTGCATACACAGCAACCAAATGCAAAGTCTCCACACCATTCTCCACTCGGGCATGAATGAATTGCTCGGAAGCTTCCTCAATAGTCACCACACCTACACTCGACCTCCACAACAACCAAATCCCCCCCACGTTGACCCACTGCCTCCACCCGGAAAGCATTCTCAAATCCCAAACCTTGATAGATGCGTTGTGCCCGATCTCCACCTGCGTGGGTTTCAAAGATCGCGAGGATATCAGTGTTAAATTTCTTCAACAGATATCTTATAGATCTCCTAAAGTTGGGTTTATTCGCCCCCCCGGCAATTCCAAAATAAACAGTTCATCTTCTTAAACTTCTGGACAAAAGGAACTACCGGGGAACGCCGTTAAGCAGAACCCACCGCCATCGCCTCCTCCGACGGAGACACAACTGCAACCCCCATGCCATTCGCACCCAGTCCGCCCAGCTCCATCTGGTCTGTTCCCCGCGATAGATCAGTCGTCGGACCATTCTGAACAGCCCTCAGACCACCACTATTTCCTCCGACCAAACTTCCGCGACCACTAACATTCTCTCTCTCCACCCGTAATCGTTTACCAGACTCAGAGCGAACAGTCACCTCACTCGTCTGACCAAAAATTAACCCTTTACTGGGCCGATTATTGTTGGACATCTTGACATTCGGCCCATTAACCTTCCTACCTTTTTTATTCCCAGCCACTTTAGCAATTGGTCCTTTCGGATCCATATTAACCCCTTCAGCCAAAAACCTTACACCACTACCTTCCTTAACTTGCACCCTACTCTTCTCATCTTTACGCAAATCAACATGTGCAATATTTTCCTTGTTCCCCTTGATCCGCATATCCTCTTCCGTAACCTCCGAAGATATCGTATCCTCCTGCAACTTTCCAAAACTGTTGGCAATCACAATATTCCCAAGATCCTCTCATCCAGTAATATCCCGAAGATTGCGATCCTGATTCCCCGCATATCCTCCTCTCGATAAGGAAACTGATTGTGCAGAGATTGCCGTAGTTGCCGGTTGTTTTCCCGATCTCCGAACCACCGTAAAACCCTCCGTGTCATCCCCTCCCCCACCGGACAGACTGCCTACAGGGTCCACTACTGAAGTCACCTCCATCGCCAGCATTTCCTTTTCCTGTCCAAACTTCTTCTCCAGCACCACCTTTGGACACCCATGGACTAAATGTCCGTAAATCCCGCACCGTGAACAAATCGTTGACAGACCTTCATAGGATACAAAGTATCTCACACCATTAACAACTATTGTTCCCTTTAAAGGTTTTTTCAGATTCACCTCCACACAAACTCTGGTAAACTTGGCTCTATCTAGGTGCAGCGTAGTAAAGTCTACTTTCAAGGGCTTGCCCAACCCTCCAGCAATCCCCATCAAGATAGCCTTATGATAGAGAGTCACCAGGATATTCGACAGCCTAACCCACACAGGTGTCGTTTCTATCTCATCTCTCACTGGATCAAACTCCGCTGTCCACGCTTGCACCATCAGGTAACTACCAAAAGCCCTCCATGGACCCCCTGTCAATGCAGCTAAGTACTCTTCCTCATCCCCGAACCGGACCATAAAAAATTGCCTCGAGAGTTCCATAACAAAAAACGCACCCTTTGGCTTCCACAACTCTCGCAACTTTCTATTCATCACGGCTATTGGGACACTCCGACCCAAAACCTTCACAATCATACACTGGTTCCATAAACCCTTCATTGCCTCTATAACCTCATCCGCAATAGTAACTACGGGCTCTCCATCCTCACCATGTGGAAAATCCAACCGTAGACGCTCTGTCACAAAAGTATCAGCCAAAACTTGCTCCGGGCATGGCCGACCACCACTTCCACCCCCCGTCACCTTCTTCACCCAAGCACCCGGCTGATCCGGAGGATCTCCCGGTAGACAGCCACCCTCTCCATTCTCAGACATAGTCGCATCCGGATCGCCTAGCGCAGACATGCCCGGAAAAAAAAAAAATCTAAAGCTGTATCTAATTAGATTATTTCTTTTCTATAAATTAATACTATTGATATTAATATTCGTTATAAATTAATAAACTTTTCCGTTTCCGAATTGGACCGATGTAAAAAATGACATAATTCAATAAAATAATAAGACAATACTTTTTTTTTTTGAAATTCTAAATAAAAATAAAGTCCCATAAATCTTATAAATTAATATTATATAAATTATATAGATATATATAAGAAAATTTAGTGAATATGACTCTATTGTTGTTTGTTTATTTTTGAATTTGCATTCGTGTTTGGGCTTATCTATAATCTTTCCTATTGCATTAAAACTTTTTGTGTTGTTCTTAAATTGCATCAAAAAAATTGTGGTGCGTCCTAGACGTGATAGTTTCTTCGTTGCATATAATTGGTTCTAAAGATACCGCAATATTTTCTTGGACTTCATCATGAAGGATAGTAACAACGATTTATTTTAAACTCTGAACTTCTACAAAATTATCATTTTCACCTGAATAATTTAGTAAACTATTGACATCCATTATATTACGATAGCAAAAATTATAAATTAAGAAAACTTTATAAAAGTGTGAATTATAACAAAGTATCTTATTTTTAATAAAAACTGTTCAAAATATGAAAATGGAAAGTTCTCCTCATAAATTAATAAATTATTAATTTATCGATAAAATAAAACCTCTATAAATTAATAAAATTTCGTGGTCCCGACCTTATTAATTTATAGAGGTTTTCCTCTATGTAAAGGTCACAATAGTCAATATTATAAGCCTAGGAGTCTCCCATGTACTACCTATATATAATGTAATCTCTCAAGATATTAAGACATTAAGCCTTCTATCTTACATGGAATCAGAGCCACGATACCTAAACCTAGATTTTTAAAACTCAAATATTGTTTTTTCTCCTTATCGCCGCTTGCAATGTCGACCTCCTCTGGTGAAACCATTGTCTTTTTTGATTCTCAAAGTTTGCTTACCATCAATATGACGAATGTCCCTAAGCTAACTGGCACCAACTTCTTGATGTGGAGCCGTCAAGTCCGTGCTCTCCTCGACGGCTACGATCTCACTGGTTACATCGACAACACCGTCGCTGTACCACCGCTCACTAGAACCGTTTCTGGCGTCATGTCTAACAATCCTGACTACAAGATCTTGAAACGTCAAGACCATCTCATTTACAGTGCACTCCTAGGTGCCATCGCCGTGTATGTCCAGCCGCTTCTTTCCACCACCACGACATCAGCGGAGATTTGAAGTACTCTCTCCTCGATCTACGCAGCTCCGAGTCGTGCTCATATTCAACAATTGAAACAACAGATCCAAGTTTGGGTCAAAGGATAGAAATCAATTGAGGAGTACTTCCAAGGTCTCACAACACGGTTTGATAAGTTGGCTCATTTTGGGAAGCTGATGGAGCTTGATGACCAAATCGAGAAGATTCTTAAGGGACTTCCCGATGAGTATCGCCGTGTCATCGATCAGCTTGAAGGACGTGAACGTACCCCTTTGCTACCTGAGGTGTTTGCGAAACTTCTTCATCATGAAGTTACGTTGAAGAATCTGGTCGTCCGTTCTTCGTCACTTCCCACAACAGCGAATGCTGTTCATGTTCGTGGTCACCTTGGACAGTCACGCTCTCACAATCGCCAACACCAACCTTGGCAACAACAACAATCATTTCAACCGCGTCACCACAACTCCGCTCCGCGTGGTTATAAAGAACGTTGTCAGATTTGTGGGGTTCATAGTCATAGAGCTCGTCGTTGTTTGCAGCTTCAACTATCCGGTACCCACTAACACGCCCTCCACCAACACACCGTCTCATGTTTCATGGCAGCCCCGTGATAACCTGGCTGAAGCAAATCCATGGATTCTAGATTCGGGAGCAACGCACCATCTCACAACGAATTTGAGCAATCTTTCTCTTCATCGCCTATACAATGGTGGTGAAGAGGACACCATTGCTCACGGTACCGGTCTTTCTATCTCGCATATGGGTTCCACACTTTTCCCTACTTCCTTTAAACCTCTTAATTTGAATGAGGTTTTTTATGTTCCCAATATTACCAAGAACCTTATTTTCGTATACCGTTTGTGCAATGCTAATCAAGTGTCTGTGTCATTCTTTCCGGCTTATTTTCAGGTGAGGGATCTCAAAACGGGGGTCCAGTTGCGCCAAGGGAGAACAAAGAATGAGCTGTACGAGTGGCCAGTCGGAACATCAACATCCCCAACTTCCATGTTTGCTACACCTACATCAAAAGCTTCTTTACCCGCATGACACTCCAGACTTGGCCATCCTTGCCCTCCAATTTTAAATTCTATTATTTCTCAATTTTCATTACCATGTTCTGAGTCCACAAATAAACATTTTCCTTGTTCTCATTGTCTTATCAATAAAAGCCATAAACTTCCTTTTTTATACAAACACAATTTCTTCTACACACCTTCTTCAATATCTTTATTCTGATCTCTGGATGTCACTCATTCTTTCCAATGACAATTTCAAATATTATTTGGTCATTGTGGATCACTGCACTCGGTACACTTGGCTATATCCATTGAAGCAAAATCTCAAGTGAAAGAAACATTTATAGCTTTCAAAGCTTTGGTGGAGAATCGATTCAAGACAAAAATTGGGACGCTCTATCCAGATAATGGTGGGGAATTCGTTGCTTTACGCTCGTTTTTGACGATTCACGACATATCTCATTTCACAACGCCTCCTCACACACCAGAACACAATGGCATCTCTGAACGGAAACACCAACACATCATCGAAACAGGTTTAACACTCTTACATCAAGCTTCGGTTCCTAAGACGTATTGGCCGTATCCGTTTTCTGCCGCGGTGTCAATCGCATGCCTACCAAGATCCTCAACAATGTCTCTCCCTATATGCTTTTCCTTGGCTTAGGCCGTATAGGACACATAAGCTTCACAATCAGTTAACGCCATGCATGTTTATGGGGTATTCTTTAACCCAGAGTGCATACCTTTGTTTTGATATTGCATCGGGACTTGTCTACTCATCACGCCATGTTCAGTTTGTCGAATCAAGTTTTCCGTTTGTGTCACCGTCGTCTCCACCACCACCATCTTCATCGGTCCCCGATGTTGTTGTTCTCTCTCCGCCTCAAGCCATCGCTGTTCCGCTGCAATCACTCGTACATGCTCTGACTGGTTCTCCTCCGACACCGGTTCCCTCTGATCACTCACCGTCTCGGTCTCCTCCTTCTCCCATGACCTCAACACCTTCGCTTGTTCGAGGAGACAATTAGGAGTCCTTATTGGGCCATCCAGAATCCACAGGCCCACTTGATTTTGGAGATGGCATAGACCGAGTATGCACAGGAAAGACCGAAGGTACGCGGAACAAAGACGGTACTGACGAAGAAGTTACGGACGAGACCGAGGAGTTACAAATTTATCGGACGAGCGATGGACGCGGTACTTATGCATAACCGTGGAAGCAACTCGACAGCGATCCGGAATTTAAGGGAGATTTGTCTCTCTTCTCAGCCAATGAAAATTTATGCAAGAAAGTGAGAGACATAATCATTGCTTTCCTTATGGATTGACCAATAGAAATGCATGCAAATAAAGTGGAGACATAATCATTTGTTCTCTAAGGCGCGGCCTATAAGATTTCATGCAAAGAAGAAAATTGGGGTGCAAGAAAGAATTTCAGCCAAGTGTGTGGTGAGTGTAATGCACGCTCGACATGCAACGCATGCGTCGCCAAGTGTTGCAGTATATTTGTCCGCGAGTTCAAGAGGGAAAGATGGGTGAGCTCAGCTATAAAAAGAAGCCTTGGCCTCTCATTTCGTCACTCACTATTCAAAGAAGAAAAACCACGAAAATCTTTCTAAGTTCTTTTCTCTCTCAAAGACGAGAAGAGACCGCTGTTGGACCGCTGTTCGAACGCAGTGAGACGATGTTCGGACGCTGTTAGGACGCAGTCGAGATGCTGTTGGACGCAACGAAGGAGACGCTATCTGATCTTTGATGCCGTGAAGTCTGATCGAATCAATCCTCTGCTGAATCATTGTGAGTCTGCGGTAGTTGTGTGGGGTACTGTATGGACCCTAGGGTTCATGTACGTACCTATTGCGTGTTGCATTTAGACCACGATTCATGCTAGAATCAGTTAAGTGTTGCATGCGTAAATTAGTAGAATTCATGCTAGATTCATGTTGAAATCACATATAATTTATGCTAGGAATCACCATGCATGTTGAGATTTGAGGTGAACTGGACCACATGTTTACATGATGAACTTGATGCATTTTTAGCAATTTGGCTTGTTTAAAAATTGGACCATAGACTTGCATGCATGATTAAATTGGTAGATTTTTATCTGCAATATTATCTTGCCTAAAATCGGTTGAAATGGTTGCATGCATGTTGAACAATCTAAGTTGCTTGAATTTCCATTCTTGTTGCTTGTTGATTGTTGCGTGATTTTCTTGCTTGATTTTTCTTGTTGTTATGCTTGAATTTCTTGCTTGAATTTCTTGTGTTATAGTACTAAATTCTTAGCGTTTTTACCCTTAGAATTGTAGTACTTATTTTAGCTAGTCTCTTGAATTATGTTTGTTATTTTTCTTGAGTCGTAGCTAGAATAGAGTAGTCGATCTTCTGTTCCAAGTGTTGAAAGGTTGTCTTGTGGGAAGTTCTCAATGACTACATACATGGGACAAAGTCGGCGTCTAGCTAACTACTAGAGGGACCGCTACAAGACGTTGTAGCATTGTTGGCTCATGCTGGTTACCTTTGTGGTTTCAGCATGGGAAGTGGTTTGGAATGGAACAGATTATCGAGGGCCCATAGGTGAAAGAGTCTAGGGTAGTTGAGTTACCTCGTTCTATTCTAGCCGTCTTGTGGTCGCGTAGGATTGAACTGTTTAGGTTTATCGAGTCAAGTCTTGATTGATCTAACCTTCTTTGCTTCCGCTTTGTTTCTGCTTGCGTTGCTTTGATAGCTTGTTGTTTTCCCTTACTTGTTGGGGTAGTCAGGGTGGGAAGTTAGAATGCATGTTTAGGAAAAAGGGATACCCAGCTCACTAAGTAATCTTAGATTACTCATGATATTTATTTGTCTTGCACGAAGCCTAGGTTGAGTCTAGAGCTGGAGCAAACAGAAGGGTGCCGGATAGGGATTGTTTTAATGTGTTTTTGTAAAACCCTTTATTTTCTAAGATATGTTCTATGAAATTTTCCAACTATTTATGTATATTACTTTGGTGACTTATTTTCAATGTGATAATTTCCTATAAGTAACATAATCGGTTTTTGGGGAAATCGGACAAGTTGTACATGATACTTGGCCTTGTCCGGGCCAACACAACGCGCCAGCGACGCGAGGGTTGCAAAGCCTGAGCGAAACCTCGGCCGCGGGCAGAGTCGCGTTCAGGGAGGACTGGTCAGGAAGCTGCATCTTATGTCCCTCTGTCGGACCATCCGGGTGCGGTTCCCATCGTATCGTTCTGTGGCTGTCCGTGTCCTTGTTCGGGCATAGGACGGTTCGGGGGCGTTACAACAGTGGTACCAGAGTGGGTTTACTACCCGTGGACACTTGGGCTTTTCAAACTGTTTTATCGAGTAAATGTGTCGCAAAAACACTTGTAAAATTCTGGTTGTTTGCTTGTCTAGTTTTAAGTGTGAACCTTAGAATTGATTAGCAACTTACCTGTTCTTCTGGGTTTAGATGTCTTCAGGTCATTCAGGTTGCGGGGATGGTTCAGGAGGAGGGTGGCCGAGACATGGGGAACTCGAACATCACAATGGTTATTTGTCGACCGAATCAGAGAGTAGTAACGAACCTATTGATCCAGAAACGTGGAGTATGGACGGATTATTTGACGAGGATGACGCTAACCCGTCAGTTGAAACTGATCCATCAGAATGCTTAGAAGGGTTGGAGGAGATGGAAGTGAGCCATGACGATCAGTAATGGTGTTGGAGATTGGCGAACCAAGTCGTATCCAAGTCAGGAAGGACGCGCATGGCAACTTTAAATAGTCCCAATCAGAGATTTTGGAGAAGAAGACGTGCAGATCGCGAATAAGTTACAGCACTTGTTGCTAGATCTTGTGGAGGACCAGTCCGATGGTACCAATGCTGAGGACTATATGAGAGAACATCCGGAGGCGATCGAGAAGATTCTTAACTTTTCTGTCCGAGATGCGGCCGCCGAACGAAGATGACCGTGATGGAGTAGTGCCGGAAACTGAGAACGAAAGCCATTCAAGCGATGGGAACTCTAAGTCCTATGAGCCAACCAGTTTGGAGGAGGAACATGTAGAGGTGGTCGAAGTGTTTTCCGAGGGTTATTTACCTGAGCCAAGTTCGTCTTAGAAACACCGTACTTTGTGATTTGGGTGGAGCGGAGGAACACTTAGCTGTACACTGTTGGAGGAGAAGGCCACAACGTCCACTGACCCCGGAGCATATTATCTGTACCGAGTGTGGGACGTCTGGACACTTTGCTCACAGCTGTCCGGACCGAGTTGTGCAAGCAGAAGAGAATCCACTGGACCAATTTGTGCATACGGGAGAAAACCTGTTAGACCAAGCTGTTCGAGTTGAAGAGAACCCCATGGACCGAGCTGGAACATCGTTGTCGTCGTCGTTTGCTGCCCCTCCCTCAACCGAGTCTCCCGCTGAACCGCAACCTGTTGAGCCGCGTAGGATGTGTGTGTGTTCTTGCAAGGAGTGTAGGGAGCGCCGTAACCAGTAATGGTTGGGTTAAGGAAGTATTCCTTTTGGTTATGTGTAAGGGTCGGATAGGTTTTTCTTTTTGTTAACCTCTAGACTTAACCTCTTCGAGTTGTATTTTTTTTAGGAAGATCCGAACCCTGTAAGTTAGTAAGGCTAGGTAGAGGAAAAACTGATCTATTTTCCCTTTTGGTGTAAAATACTTGTGTTATTTCCTAGCCGCGGTTATTTTGTTTGTGTGTTGCATGCTAATCTTTGCTTTTTTAATTGTTTGCTTGGATTGCTTGAGGTGCTTGTAGGTTTGCATAGTTAATTTTTTATTAATTAACTTGCAATGGATTAGCATGATTGATTGAGGATTCACGTAAGACACCACAGACAAAGCGCGATCAGACAATTGAAGAAGTTCAAGGAAATTCGACCAAGGAGAAGCGAGTCAGTTCAGTTAAGAAAGAGCAAGAGAGTGCAGTGACGAAAAGGATTAAGGCAAATCCTTAGAAAAATCAAACAAATGGGTGAAACCAAACAAGAGAAAGAACAGTGCGAATCAAGAAAAAGTGGCAAAGTAAATTGAGAAGAAAATCAACTAAGTATGGACAAAGACAGTGCAAGAAAATAATGGATGACGAAGGAGATAAAGCAAATCTTATGCAAAGTGGAAAAAACCAGTGAGGTTCTATCGAACCAAACTAGTAATTGATCGATGAAGTCAGTCTGGAGGACAACTAAGGATCTCGGAGGTGGAGACAAATGAAGAAGAAGAAGTCGTTGGTAGAAGCAAAGAAAATTTGGTCAAATCCGATGATAAAATCAATCAAGGACATGGAGATTACAATATAAGAGCACAGAGACCAAGTAGCCGGAGAAGTTAAAGTTATATGGAGTGCGAAGTCATTAAGTTGGGGAACGCAAAATCGCATGCTAAGAGTACAAAGAGAAGAAGTCGCAGTGATCCATGTCAAGACAATGAGTGCAGAACAAGCCGAATGAAGAGGAGAATCAAGACAAGGAGTTCAAGGGATTAGTCAAGTCGCAGTACATTAAGGAAGCAACCTTAGTACCAAAGAAGCTAGAATGTGGAGAATCAACAAAATACTGGAGATGAAGAAGCTTTCCAAAAGCGTTAGCCGATAGTGCGAGAGAACCAAGTTTATGACGAAGTAGACGAAGTCCCGGAAGATGGTAAAAGACCATTAGCAGTGTGAAGAGTAGTTGGTCACCAGCCAAGAAGACTCATAAAGACCAAGGAAAGGAGAAGATGTTCAAATTTTTCCAAGAGCATTACAACAAAAGTAATAATTCAATGGTGATAACGGTGGTAGTAGGATGGAGACACAGATGACAAGGAGCATCAGCACCACATGAAGAGAAGGAGAACCTAAGTAATGTATGGGGCAAAGTATGGAGCAAAGTAGAGCAATTTGGATCATTTTGGAGCACAAATCTCGAAGAATCAATTTGGACCCGGATCAAAGCAGTGGCATCGATCGACACCACTTTGGAGCATCGATCGACACCCTCTTCAGCCGATGAAGAATCACAAATTTGGAAATTTTACAAAGTTGCCCGAAGTTTTCTAAAATTGCAAGACTAGTCACTGACGTGTTTTAGGACATAAATATAGTATTTTTAGGTTTTACAAACCAAAAAAAAAAAAAAAAAGTTATTTTCTAGCAAGTTTTATTTTTCTGCAACCCTGTGAGATTTTGAGAGCTTTGGAGAGAGAGAGATTTGAACTGCTTTGTAGAGAAGAATTCTTGAACTCCTTCCTTTTACTCTTTAAATTTCAATTGCTTATTATTCAAAAAAGCAGCCAAATCCTTGAAGATGGTTAACACAATCTTTCTGATGCGTGATGAGGATGGTGCTTTGAGGGATCAAGAGGGCCACTTGCGCAACGAGCAGGGCCAAAAGCTTGATGTAGAAGGCAATGTGATTGCTGAACTTGTTGTTGTCAACGAGCAAGCTGCTGTTGGCGACGAGCAAGCTGTTTTCGTTGGCGAACAGGCCGATGAAGTCAATCAACACCAACAGGGTGTCAACCGACACCCCCATCTTGCAGACGGACATGGAGCTGCAAACCACGTCCAAAACCCGGTCGAGGACAGGAGAACAACCGAGACTTGATCAGGACCATTGCTGACTTCAACAGAGCTGACCTGGTTTATCAGAACCGATCTGCAATTGTTTCTCCTCCACTCCAAAGGAATGACTTTGAGCTGAAGCCTGCTTACTTCCAGCTGGTTGGGCAGAGACCTTTCTCAAACCTGCCCAATGAGAAGCGTTTGGATCACATTGAGCATTTGGAGGATCTTGTGACCAGTATCAAGGCTAATGGTGTGACTGAAGACTATACCTACTGCAAGCTCTTCCCATAATCACTTGCAGGAGAAGCATCTTAATGGTTACAGCAGTTGCCCGCTGGATCTTTGACATCTTGGCAACAAATTAAGGTGGCTTTCCTTAATTATTTTTATGATGATGCTATGTCTGGTGAGTTGAGAGTTAAGATCTCTTCATTCAAGCAAGGACAAGATGAAGCTTTCAAGGCAGCTTGGGTGAGATTCAAAGCTTATCAGAGGGACTGTCCACACCATGGTTTTTCGAGGGGACAACTGCTGAGTATCTTTTTCCGAGGGTGTGACTGGATATATCAGTTAGCCTTGGAAGCTGCAAGTCATGGGAATTTTAAAACAAGATTTCCAGAAGATGATGAAGTTTTGATTGAGAATTTGGCCTCTAGCAATAGCACTAAGGGAGCCGATGCTGAAATAAAGAGATTGCATGGAGGATTTGATGCAAACCAGCTTGCTTCTGTTAATGCCAAGCTTGATTCAGTGCACAATCTTCTTGTGGGTAAGAAGTCAGTTCACTTTGCTACTGAAGTTGAGACATTTGAGCCACAATCTGAGACAGGGAATGAAGAAGCGGATGTCAACTTTGTCTATGGGAATCAAGGTCAGAGATTTGGTAATCAGCAAGGCAACATGCCTTACAGTGGGAACTCTTCAGGCTACACTTCCAAGCCAGAGTATCAGCAGCAACAACACAATACCAGTTATACCAGAACCTATGGGAACTCATCCTATCAGTCTCCTCCTCTTAAGAATTCTTCTGAGAGTAGAGTGGAAGCTATGCTAGAGCAACTTTTGCTGGGTCAGGAGCAGTTCACAGTGACATTCAATGGAAAGATTGACAATAGCTGCACTGAGCTGAATGGGAAGATAGATGCATTGAACATTCATGTCAAGAAGCTAGAGAATCAAGTTATTCAGATTGCTGGGTCTGTAAAACGTCAAGAGGGTTTTCTTCCTAGAAGAACTGAGTCAAACCCCAAGCATGCTTGTAATGCCATATCTGTGAGAGATGAAGATGCTGTTGAAATTGCTTCTGCAGAACAGGGTGAGAATTCGGAAAATCTCTCGACTTCAGATGATGGTGTCGATTGACACCAGCTGGGTGTCGGTCGACAGTCATCTCAGACGAAACCAGAAACTGTAATATCTCATGTTCCAGCAGTTGAGAGGGTGTACACACCTAAGATTCCTTTTCCTAAGCCAAGAAAGTCTAAGCAGGAGATGGAGGAAGCTAGATGCAAGACAATGATGGACAAGGTGATGATTCAGATGCCTTTGATTGATGCAGTCAATTTTTTTCCTAGACTTAAGCGGTATGTGAAGAGAATGGTATCAAATGGTTTGAGCCCTAAGGAAGGAGCACTACTTACAAAAGATGTCAGTGCAATTATGTTGAACAGCCTGTTCAAAGGAAGAAGGAGAGAAAGTAGGAAGTGGTTGTCTCTGAGAAAGTGAGTGCAGAAATTCAGTGTAGGACTGCTAAGAAGTTACTATATCCTGGAAGCTTTGTTCTTGATTGCTCAATCTCAGCAGGACGATTTCCTCACTTACTTTGTGATCTTGGCTCTAGCATCAACTTTATGCCACATTCTGTTGGTGTGAGACTTGGGATGACAGAATACAAGCCAACTCAGATTTCTCTTATCTTGGCTGATCGATCCCGAAGAATTCCTTAAGGTGTTTTTGAGGATATTCCAATTAAGGTTGGGAACTTCATGATTCCCACTGATTTTGTGGTGCTGAAGTATGATAAAGAGTCTAATGACCCTCTCATCTTAGGAAGATCTTTCTTGGCTACAGCTGGTGCAATTATAGATGTACAAAAGGGACACATAACACTGAATGTGGAAGGTTTGAGTATGAATTTTGAGATGCATAAGCTAAGGAGGGCTCCTACTATTGATGGACAGACTTTATTTGTTGAGAAAGTTGTTGCTACTCGAGCATCAGGCTCAGTGTCGATCGACACCTCCTTTGTGTCGATCGACACCCCTCCACGACCGAGCCCACACTTGACTAGAACTGAGAGCTCACATGACATCCTCTATGCTTCAAGTCAGAAAGTTGTTCCTACACAGAAGAGTCACCACTCCACACTCCAAAGTCATCAGGTAAGGCTCAGGTTTGCATCTTCTTTACCCAAACCTCCTTTTATCATCAACAAGACCTTCAAAGATACAAAAACTATTTTGCAGTTAACCAAGCCTCGAGATTATCGTAGAGCGCTTGTTTCTTCTATTGATGGTTTTGTAGGACATAAGAGAAGCAAACCCATCCCTAAATCCCGCCCTGGTCCTGTTTCACAAAGCCTTGGCGGACCTCATGCACCTAAAGTTTATTCACCACCTTGGATGATAAGACATTCTTCTCAGAAGCATTCAATGCCACGTTCTGATCCACTGGATGACTGAGCTCCAGCCAAGTCAAGCTAATGACTGAAAAAGCGTTTAGTGGCAGGCAACCCACTCGTAGGTTTTTCTTATTCTTTTGATTTTCATCTATATTTATTTTATTTTTCTTTTGCCCATGTTAGACTTGATAACACTGGGGACAGTGTTGTTTAAGTCTGGGGGAGGATGTCTACTAACTAGATTTTTGTTTTTGAGATTCAGTTGTGTTAGTCAAAACCATAAAGTTTGAGTCAAATTTTTCTTTTTGTCTTTGGGAATTATGATCTTGACTAATGATTTCTCTTATTTGGCTAACACTCTAATGATTACTTGTTTATGCTTGATCTCAGAACTGGAGCTTAGAAAGACTATGGGCCTTATCAACAATCCTGGTAGCCCTTATTCAATGGATATCTGATTGATCTAACGTTGTCTCAACTTTTATCAGGATTTTAACCAGACTTAATCTCTTACTTTGGGGTTGGAAATCAGTGGACTAGACTTCTTCTTTAGGCCATACAAGACAGTGCAATTTTTCAAAGTATGTCTCCCCTCTCTCTTCCCTTTAGTACTTTAACAAAAAAAAAAAATATATCTAAAAAAAATAAGAGGATAAAAGATGAGATGATTTTGATCAGTTTAGAGAGGTAGGTAAATTACCCGTGACCTCATTATTCTACTCTTGAGTCAAATGATCACACGAAGCTTGGAAGTGAGGGGTAGGTAAATTACCGATGACCCTGGTATTCGCTTACATCTTTGATTAACAAAAAAAGAAAAGAAAAAAAAAACAATGTGGGAGAAATCAACTCTTTGGAAGTGAGAAAAGGGAGAGGAAAGAAGATGTATGAAGAATGTCTTGGCTTGAAGAGAGTCCATATGCCACTGATCGATACACCAAGGTTAGAACTCACATTTACTTGCTTTAATTTATCTAATGAGATGACAATGGAAATTTCAGAGATTCCAAAAGATTGTGGGATTTGAGTAAGGAATGTTGATGCTTATCATGGTTAAGTACAAGAAGTAAGTTCTTGAGTCAGGTAAATGAAAAGTGCAAATAAGAATCAGCATGCAGTTGAGTGAGTTCCCTGTTTTCAAGCCTCTTTCATATGTCTAAGCTTATGTTTTGCTTGAGAGCAAGCAAAGGCTAAGTCTGGGGGAGTTGATATATCATGGTTTTTATGGGTTTTAACCATGATATAAGGAGTCTTTTGATGTGTTTTAGGTTATTTGAGAGTCTTTACAGGGTTTCTAGGATTTTGGCATGTATGGAGCAAAGTAGAGCAATTTGGATCATTTTGGAGCATAAATCTCGAAGAATCAATTTTGACTCGGATCAAAGCAATGGCATCGATCGACACCCTCTTCAGCCGATGAAAAGTCACAAATTTGGAAATTTTAAAAAGTTGCCCGAAGTTTTCCAAAATTGCAAGACTAGTCCCTGACGGGTTTTATGACATATATATATATATATATATATATATATATATATATATATATATAGTATTTTTAGGTTTTACAAACCAAAAAAAAAAAGTTGTTTTCTATCAAGTTTTATTTTTCTGCAATCCTATGAGATTTTGAGAGTTTTGGAGAGAGAGAGAGATCTGAGCTGCTTTGTAGAGAAAAATTCTTGAACTCCTTCCTTTTACTCTTTAAATTTCAATTGATTATTATTCAGAAAGATGTTTTGTTCTTCATTGAATATGTATGAGTAATTTGCTTATTATGTTCAGGGTTTTTCACAAGGATTTGGATTTTATGAATTGTTAGATCTGTTTATTTAGAATTCATTATCTTTCTAGATCTTCATCATAGGTTGTTCTTCATATTAATTCTTGATTGATCACCTAGAATTAATAACTTAGGAAAATAAATTGATATGAGAATATAATTGATTTTCCTGATAAAACCTTTTGATGAGCAAAATTATTTCTTTCAAAGAGATTTAATTTAATAATTTTGTGAACAATCTAAACTTGTTTTTAAAGCTGATTTTTAACCTAGAATTTTACAAAAAGATTTGGATTTTCAGGTTTTAAATTTAGATAATATTTGTAGTGAGAACTGATTTATTTTACAAAATTGTTTAGAGTTCTAGATCAGATCTTTAATTCCTTGAATTTTCATAGCTTTTATTTAATATTTTTCATTGCTTTTCTTTTTTTAAATTAACCTGTTTAGCTTAATTATAAAACTCTATAATTTATTGTGTAGTTTTGAGTCCTTGTGGAATTCGACCCCTAAGTACTGCAATGATCTCTTAATTTGAGAGAGTAGCTCTAGGGTTTAATTTGAGCATATCACTTCTCCATGAATATTTTCGAGTTCTAAAAAGAGACATGTGAAGAAATCAATTGTGTACTATCAAAATTCTGATAGGAAAATAGCGATACAAAAAAGAATATGCACTGGTTTGCATGGAATGGGATTCAGAGACATTGAGCATTTTAATTTGGCATTACTAGGGAAGCAAGTTTGGAGAATCCTTCAACACCCAACCTGTCTAGTGGCTCATATGTTAAAGGCAAGATACTTCAGTGATACAAACATACTAAATGCAACAAAAAAACAAAAAAGTATCCTTCGTGCAGAAATCACTCATCCAAGGTCGAGATTTGCTCAAACAAGGAATGCGATTTATTGTTGGAGATGGTTCAATGATCAATGCCTGGATCGATCCATGGCTGCTGCCACTACATTCTCTCAGATCTCCTAGAGAAAACAATCAACAAAATGACTATTCTCTAATCAAAGATTGGATTCACGCAGATACTAGCTAGTGGAATGAAGAACTCATAAGCAAATTGGTTGTTGAGGAAGATGTCAATCTAATCCTCTCCCTTAAACTCTGTAATCATAATTTTCAAGACATACTAGGTTGGCACTATACGACAACTGGGATATACACTGTTAAATCGGCGTATTGGCTGGAGAATCAGCTCTACACTGATCCACAAGTTCGACCACCACCAGGTAATCCAGTTATCAAGTCTAAAGTCTGGAAACAACACACAACTCCAAAAATCAAACATTTCGTTTGGAAAATTCGGTCGGGATCATTCGCCTGTGGAGAGAATCTACGGATAAGACATATTGGTACTAACTCAATCTGTCGAAGATGTTGTCAAGCTGAGGAATCTACACAACACATACTGTTTGATTGTCCATATGAGCAATTGGTGTGACAGGCATATGGTTTACCATTGACTATCATGTTGGCCACCACTACTATCCTAGAAGATAAAATAGAAACTATTCTCTCAAGTACCATTTGCCCAAAGCAATCAACAGCTACATCAGGTTGCTCTTCGTATCCTCTGGAGATTATGGACAAGTAGGAATTATCTACTTTTCCAACAAAGAAAATTTTCATGGCATTCAGTGTTACTAAAGGGCAAAACAGATGTTAACGACTGGCTACAAGCACAAGAGTATATTCAGAGTCTAAACACCGAAATTAATACTCATGGCCAAACCAATGGAAATGTATCAACAACCACAACCTGGCAACAACCTCCTGATGGATGGATCAAGTGCAATTATGATGGCTCCTTCAATACTGAAACTAGACAGTCAAAGGCTGGATGGATTATGCGAAATAAGATGGGTGGATTCATTAGAACAGGCCAAGCTGTAGGAATTTCGACTGTATCTCCATTAGAAAGTGAATTACAAGCACTTCTCCTTGCAATGCAATACCGTTGGAGTAAAGGTTTTAGAAAAGTTATTTTTGAAGGTGACTACAAGCAAATTTCTGAGATTCTCAATGGTAAGACCTTCAACTTTGGAAGCTATAATTGGCTAAAGGAAACCACCTATAGGAAGACCCGATTTGCTGGAGTAGTCTCACGATGGGTGACCTTCCAGGAAGTGAATGACGGAACTATACGAGTGAGGACAAAACACAGGGAAAGATCATGTGGTGATTTGTAGGGACGGTAACAAGTCTGTAAAGCCTCCGGACGTAGCAAATTGACCGTCGTATATTGATGGGCTCATGGGCTTAGTGAGAGGATGTAAGGTCCATTAAGGAAGGTGGGCCCATGGAATGAGATTGAACATGGGACCCACTAAGAGGTGGCGGTCGGGGGTTACAATACAATATTCCTATTCTCCTATTGCAAGAATTAATATCTAAGAGTTACCAATTTTTGTAATAAAGAAATCGTTAAAAAATATATAAACAAAAATTAATTTAGATAAGTAGGAATCAAACTAATAAAGATATTTTAGGAATTGATTTTGTTTATGATTTTATAGCCATAGTTTAGTTATATTTTCTAAGGATTAACTTTGTAATTTATTATATAACTAAAAAGATAGATTACCAAATCAATACAATAAAACTAGAATGTGTTGCTCTCCTCTTGTAACACATCAGCATCAATATTGAAGCTGGTGTTGACACCTTACAAAGAATCAACAGCCTATCAAATTAAAAGAATTAATACATGTCAGCAGTCTAAGGAAGTTGAGCTTAATGTGTTTTGGTTATGAGAAGTGTTAATGGGCCGCATAATTGATCAAAGCCCAAATAAAGAAGTGTGTTGTGTTAGAGTGTTAATGGGCCGTAGGATTGGTCAAAACCCAAATAATAGCTTCTATTTTCCTGTTTAGCACATATGCAAATTTTGGAATGAGATTTACGATTCATCAAGTAAATTTTAGCTATGGAAAAAAATTTCTAAAGATATGGTAATTAAAAGAGTTGTTGGGCATAATTTGGATCATGCCGAGGTAATTTGCTGAATCACCATAAATTTCTTCAACAAAGAATACAAATTTGAAGTAAAAGTAAAATTTTCCAGAGAGGTAGGGTGTTTTCTTTGGACAACATAATCACTTTTGTTATAACATTTTTTGCCTTTAAATTTATCTGGTTATTTATATAATCATTTTTTCCGTTATTACGTTATCAATATGATTTTTACGGAAAAAATCATTTAAAAAAAAAAGCTCTATACAAAACAAATAACTCAAACTGATGTTCATATATTTTACCCTGTTTTCCCTTAGTATATTCACATCTTTTGCATCTTTTGCTATCCATTTTCACCATTATTGCATAGCTTTAGGACTAATCATGCATTAGAGTTTAGTTGCATTGCATTTGCATCTTTTCATGCATAAACAGGTGATTTTGGAGCTTAAGGAGCATGGAAGCAATGCTGAGGAAGAAGTGAAGCAATCATGAAGGGAAAGCAAGAGAGTAAGGCTGAAATAACAAGGTCCGGAGTCCAACTCGACCGCACACTCGACCAGACACTCGACCGTGTGCTGAGGAGGACTCGACCGAGTGGAGAATACACGAGAGAAGCTAGCTCGACCTGCCACTCGACCGAGCACAGGTCGAGTTGACCGAGCCGTTGACTATTTTGTCTTCTAGTATTTTTAGGGCTTCCACTCCCCTCCTATATAAAGCCTTGTACCTGCAGCCACAAAAGTGTGCAGCTTTTTAGATATTCTCTAAACCTAGTATTTTACCCTTTTGGGAATTATTCTTTTTGCATTTTTATATTTCTTAGATCTTGTACTTGAAAAAGACTAAATTCTTCAATATTGTTGGTTTCATAACTTTCTTAATATTGAGAATTCGAGTTTCATTTCTTTTTCAATATTGAAGATCTCTGCTTTATCTTTCTAGTGATGCAAGTTTCATTATTTTCTGGGTTTTTGACATTGTTCACCATGTGTTCTTGTGAGTAGTTTGCTTAGGATCTTGAGGATGGGTTAGGCTGGGTTGATCTTGTGGTTTATTTGATTTGGTTAAGCTTGATTGTT
Source organism: Camelina laxa (assembly GCA_024034495.1). Taxonomy (NCBI): domain Eukaryota; kingdom Viridiplantae; phylum Streptophyta; class Magnoliopsida; order Brassicales; family Brassicaceae; genus Camelina; species Camelina laxa. The sequence goes on along the minus strand of CM043880.1, from coordinate 26,939,787 downwards.
GTAGATCTCTTCTAGGCTAGATGTTCTTAATGCTGATCCTATATCTGAGAAGGTAGGGTTTGATTTCAAGCATCTTAGCATCACACCAATGTCTAAGGAGCATAGATAAGGCTAGATTTAGAGCTTACCATTAGGCTTGCTAAGAGATTAGAGGTCTTGATTGGTTTGAGATGTATTGCTTAATGCTTGCTTGTGTACATTCTTTACTATGTGAGAGCAAGTTTAGAAATGCATAGGTTTGATTGTTTTTTGCCATGAGAGTGGATTAAACATGTCTTAGAATAGTATGTCTAGAGATTAGCTCAGAGTTTGTTTGAGGTTTTTGACCAAGTTAAATAACCACAATGATTAGTTCAGCCCATGAATCCCTCCTCAGGACCTTCTTTGTTTATTGATATCTTAGTCTTAATTTTGTTGCTTGATTGTTGTTTGATTCGTTTTTGCATTACTCTGTTTTTATTGTGTTGCTCTGTTTTCACGTTTAGTCCAGCTCGACCCTGTACTCGACCTACACTCGGTCGAGTGCTTGCTCGAGTTCTTCCCCAGAGCATGTGTTTATGATTTGTGATTGTCCTGTTTCATTTCTGCTGCATTCATTTAGTTTTCTGTTCATTGCTTGTCTTGCATAGGTTTATTTCTTGCATTATAGTAGTTTCTATTTCTGTTTTAGCTTCATTACTGTTACAATCATTCTGTTCATTTACATTCAGCATGTAGTTCTTGTAGTTTTATTTTCTGCACTTTGCATTTTAATCATAGGATTGTTAGTGACAAACATCCTTTACATCTGGCTTAAATTAGATCTTTATGCACATCTTGACTGTTCACAAACACTCAGATTGGATTGACACCTCTTATACTGCAACTGCATAAGGGGAATTGAAACACCTTACCATCCATCCATTCATTGCATACATTCATCATCATTCACATTCACCACCCTCCAAAACCTTGTTTCAATTTGGCGCCGTTGCCTATTTGAGTGTGTTTTTGTGACAATTAGGATCCATAAAAGTCTAAGATTAAGTTCGTTTATCCACTTGTTCACTACTGATCTTGTTTCTTCTTCTGCTTGTCTGTGATTGAGTTTCAGGTACCAGCTCGACCAACAACTCGACCACCACTCGACCGAGTGTGTGCTCGAGCACCTGATCGAGTCAGAATCCGGATACAAATAGACATCAGTTCCCAGTTGACTCGACCACCCACTTGAGCCTGTGCTCGACCGAGTGCCTGTCCGAGTCTGTACTCGACTCTGTTGATGCAAACAAGGTCCAAGGGTCCTCACAATCTTCAGAGACTCCTTGATCACATCAACAAACCACCAAGGGACCTGAGACAGCAGAAAACAAGGATCTATCAGGAACAAGAACAACAAGTGCTAATGGACCAACAAGATCAACAAGCTCCAAGAGCAAGAAACATTGGTGCTGGAGATGCACCAAACACACATAACCAGAGAGCTGGTATTGTGCCTCCTACTGTTGCCAACAACAACTTTGAGATCAAAAGTGGATTGATCTCAATGATTCAAGCCAACAAGTTCCATGGGTTGCCAATGGAAGATCCCCTCGACCACCTTGATGAATTTGATAGGATATGTGGTCTCACTAAGATCAATGGAGTCAGTGAGGATGGATTCAAGTTAAGGCTATTCCCCTTCTCACTTGGAGATAAGGCTCACCTTTGGGAGAAGACTCTTCCTACTGGAGCAATAACCACATGGGATGCTTGCAAAAAAGCTTTCTTGGCCAAATTCTTTTCCAATGCTAGAACTGCTAGATTGAGAAATGTAATTTCTGGGTTTGCTCAAAGGAATAATGAGAGTTTTTGTGAAGCTTGGGAAAGGTTTAAAGGAGTCCTCACCATGGCTTCAGCAATGAGTCCCTTTTAAGTACTTTTTATAGAGGAGTGCTTCCCAAGATTAGAATGCTTCTTGACACAACCTCAAATGGAAACTTCCTCAACAAAAATGTTGAAGAAGGCTGGGAGTTGGTTGAAAATCTTGCTTAGTCAGATGGCAACTACAATGAGGACTATGACAGAACACTAAGGTCCACCTCCATTGATCAAGAGGAGAAGTACAAGAAGGACTTGAAGATGGTCAATGAGAAGCTTGACAGGATCCTCCTTAGCCAACAAAAATCTATTCACTTCTTGGTGAGGAAGAGGTTCCAGTTCAAGAAGGGGAGAATGAATTTGCTGAGTTGTGCTACATGCAAAACCAGGGAGGATTTAAGGGCTACAACCAAGGGGGTTTCAAGAACAACAATCTATCTTATAGGAGTACCAATGTAGCTAATCCACAAGACCAAGTCTACCCACCTCAACAGTCTCAACAGCAACAAACCTACATCCCCAAACAACAACATCAAGTGTTCCAGCCTCATTTGTGTCCCCCACCAGGGTTTCAGACTAACCAAGGCCAAGAACAAGACTTAAGGCGAATGATGCAACAGTTGTTGATTGGGCAAACACAAGGAAAGATTGAGGAAGCCAAACAGTTTGCTGAGTTGAATCAAAGACTCACATCACAGTACAATGATCTAAACATGAAGTTTGTGGGTCTTAACTCAAGAGTGAAGTATATGGAGAGTAACATTGCCTCTACTTCAGCTCCTAAACCCAACCAACTCCCTGGAAAAGCTGTTCAAAATCCAAGAGAGTTCACAGCCAAGGCCATTCAAGTTCATGAGGAAGAAGTCACTGAGGACAGTGAAGTCCAAGTTAGGGGGAATTTATCAGTTACTGAAGCCCCAAGTGACGTTTTTGCAAAGAAACTGGAGTTCGACATTGCACTCGACCAGGTACTCAAACAGCCACTCGACCGTGTGCATGCTCGAGTGGTCGATTGAGCTGGAGACTCCAAAGCTGTCAAACCTGCTAAGTACATTCCTCCTGCTTACAAACCTCCACTACCATTCTCAGGGCGTTTCAAAGCACAGAGGATTAAGGAACTAAGGGAGATCATTGAGAAAAAAGAAATGTTGGCTAAGCAACAAGAGGATGAGAGGGTTTTGAAGGAAGAAGCTGTGGTTGAGAAAATAGAGGAAGTGTTGGCTATACAAGAGGTCATCATTGCTTACCAAGAAGAGGAGAGAGGACCTGCCTTGGAACAGTTTGAACCATATCCTCTCTATAAGGACTTTTTGCTTGACTTGTCAAAGCAAAAGGCTCAAGCTCAAGATGAGAAGGATCTTGAAGACCTTGGAGGAGTTATCATCCCAATCAAGCGTAAGGATCCAGGTCCCTTCTATGTACCACGCACATTCAGTTACCTCCACTACAACCAATGCCTATGTGACCTAGGGGCTTCAATTAGTGTCATGCCCTACTCCATTGCACAAAAGCTTGGGAGGACAGATTTCAAACTCACAAACCTCCATGTATGCCTAGCTGATGGGTCAAACAGAGAGGTAGTTGGTAAGTTGGAGAATGTCCCTGTCAAGATAGGGAAGGCAAGGGTTCATACAGATTTTGTGGTTCTGGAGATGGATAAGGAACCTGAAGATCCAATCATTCTTGGGAGGCCATTCTTAGCCACTGTTGGAGCAATCATTGATGTCAAGGAAGGTCTTGTGACCTTGAACATTGCTGAGGATATAGTTATGAGGTTCAACATCTTTAACCCAACCAACCTCCCTACAATTGATGATCAGCCTTTTACTATCAAGGATAAAGGTGGTCAAGAAGGCTTAAGTGATAAGGCAACTCCAAAGGCTGAGCACTCTCTTCAAGAAGAGTCTGTGGAAAAGCTTAAGAGGTCAGTTCAAGAGTTGACTAGTATGGTTGAGGATCTCAAAGTTAAGCTGAACAAGAGGTCTTGGAGGAAAGCAAGACCAAGGCTCAAAATCAAGAAGAAGTATGGTTTGTGTGTTAAGGGTGAGGTTATCAAGGATCAACTTCACAGTGACCAAGAGGTTCCAGGGAGGATTTCATCACCTCCTTGGTATCTAGACAAAGTCTAAGAAGGAAACCAAAGTTAAGCTTTAGTGACTCTAAACAAGCTCACTAGGGAGGAAGTCCCTAAGGTATCCTTTGTAAATATAGTTTATTTTCCTTGTAGTTTTGATGTGTTTTCTTTTATGTTTGTGTTGGACAGGCCTTTTAGTGAGAATTTAGTTGGGTAAGGAGAGATTTGGACTTGGAGAAGGAGACTCGCAAGCCCACTCGACCAGCCCACGAGAGATACTCGACCGAGTTGGAAAGGAACTAAGGCCCATTTGATCTTCAAATCGCTAGAACGATCGAGTGGAGGGAAGAACAAGAAGAAATTTTTGAATTTTCAAACTTTGGTCAAGGGAGTTCGACCGTGTACAGTCGAGTGTGGGGTCGAGTGGCAGCAAAAACCAGGTCAAAGATTCTCAATTCGAATTTGAATGGCATGGACGCTCCACCCTTGTCTCCTTGTCCCCTTAGCTTCTTTATATAGAGCTTGCACGAGATTATACCTCTCACACTCTCTCATTTGCTTAAAACAACTAAATTCAAGTTTTAAAATCTCTCCCAAGTTCATCTTTTGCTCAAGCTTTGTTCTTTCAAGTTTTTGGGTCACTAACCTATTAACTTTGAGCTTTGAGTCTATTCCTTTCAGTTCTTTTTGAAAATGTCTTCAAAGATCACCAGGAAGTCTCAACAAATCGCTGCAAGCTCCATGGAACGTCGTGATGCTGGCCTTGAATCAAGAAGAGAAGCTGGAAAATCAACTCGACGCCCCACTCGATCATGCACTCGACCGAGTGGTGGCTCGAGCAGCCGGTCGAGCCAGGTGCCGTGTCCAAGGAGAGAGTCAGTTGAGGAAGATCCTGAGAGGACTGAAAGTGAGGAGGAAAGGGAGCCAACTCTCAATGAGTTCATGAGGAGACACAAAGCCAAAGGGAAGAGGCCAACAGTTGAGGTTGAGCAAGAGGAGAGTGAAAATGAGAGTGAGGAGGAAAGTGAAGAAGAAGAGTTAATGGACGATGGGGAAGCAGAATCTTGTGGGTTGTCAAAGAGGCAGCTTTATGATGCTTTTATGAGAATGGAGTTCTTGGGGACTAGATATCCTCACAAGGAAACCATGGAGAAGCTTGCCATTGATGAAGATGTGGAGTTTCTTTTTGAGAAAAGTAACTTAACCAAGTTCATGGGGCTTTTCATGGAGGGCTACAAGGAGGAAAGTTGTGAGTTTCTAGCCACTGTCAAGCCGCATACATATGCAAGGAAAGATCCTGAGGTTGGAGCTGGTCACATCACCTTCACAATCAAGGGGAAGAGACATGAGCTTTCAATGAAAAAGATAGCCAATGTGTTTGGTTTTGAAGTTGGGAGCCATAGGAGCTTGATGATACCAAGAGAGGAGCTCTATTCAGTTTGGGAAACCATTGGGGACAACAAACTCTACTCATCCGCCAATTCCAAGAGCTCAAGGATAAGGAGCCCAGTCCTAAGGTACTTCCACAAAGCTCTTGCAAACACCTTCTTTGCAAGGAAGGAAACTGGGAATATCAATGAGGGAGAGCTTAAGATGATTGACATGGCTCTCAATGGGATCATCCTCAAAGCAAGAGATGGAACCATCATCCTTGGGAGCACTGTAGAGACTGATCTTGCAATGGTGCTCATTGACCACATGGTTTACTTGAGAAGTTGGGTAGGCAAGTTGGAGAACAAAGGCTCAAGAGGAGCACTAACCATTGGAGGCATCATTACTCCAATTCTACAAGCTGCCAAGGTTCCACTTAGAGGAGAGAGGGTCTCACCAAGATGGATTGACTCAAGCTACCTCACCTCTACTCTCATCCTAGCTAAGGAGATGCATCAAGGAAATCACATCTTCAACTTTGAGCTACCAACACTTGGGAAAAAGCAATTGATCTTGCCTAACCAAGAGCTCACCACCATTCAAGAAGGGGCCAACATTGACTTTTGGCCAGCTGAGGAGCACTTGTTTGATGGAGTAGTTCAACCTAGAGTTGAGGAAGTTGGGAATGCACAAGTGGCTGATGCTGAGGAGCAATTTTACTTTGAGGATTATGAGCCCAACCCAAGGGATAGTAGAGGAGTGAGGGAGAATAGCAAGAGGTTGACACTTTTGCAAAAGTGGAACAAGTGGCAAGGGAAGAGGTTTGATAAGCTGAAGAAGAAGGTGACCAACAAGGCTAAGTCTATCAAGGGCTTAAAGAAGGAGATTGCTGAGTTGAAGAGTGGGAATTCTTCACCTACACCATCAAGCCCTTTGAGGAGAAGTAGCTCAACTAGAGCACTTTCAAGAGTTGCGAACCCTGTGGAACCAGCTAGCGCTTCAATGTATGAGCCAAATGAGAGGAAGAGGAGCTCAAGTACCCGAGAACAGCAGCTTTCGAGGCACTTGACCGGGTCACTCGAGCGCCCACTCGACCGAGCACCACCGACGTACTCGACCGAGTTCCAGCCCAGACAACCATATGGCTTCCCACCTCCAGCTGCTTATCCAGGTTACCCTCCCATCCCACCCCAATACTTCATGGATCCAGCACTCTACCACCAGTTCTACCAGCAGTTCTCCCAGCAGCAAGGACAGAATTATGGCATCCGCAGTCCAGCTCGACCCCCCCACTCGGACATGCACTCGACCGAGTCACGGTCGATCGCCATCGTCGAGCTGCCCCAATCTCCATCTCCAAGTCACCAACAAGATCCAACTACACCTTTGACAGCATGCAAGAGGATGTGGACAACTTCTTCTCCAATCCTTAAGGTACCAATATCACCTTCACTTGTAAATATCATTGCATTTCATATTTTAGTTTTTTAGTCTTGAATCCTCATTCAAATTTCTTTCACACAGGGGACTGTGTGATTTAAGTTTGGGGGAGGGTTTGAGATAGCATTTGACATTGTGTTTTGTGATCTTATTTCAAATTTTTAGCATCCTCATATTAGTATTTGCATAAGCATCTAAGGCATAGAAAAACCATAAAAAATTAAAAAAATTTTGAAAAAATCTTAAAAAAAAAAAAGAGTGTTCATGTAGTTTGCATTGCATATTAGAATCTTGTTTAGCAAGTTTCATGTAGGATTTTATAATATTTGCATTAGGGATCTATGATGAGTATTTCCTTGTTAGCTTGCTCATTCACTAGACTATGATCAATGCCCAAGTTAATAGTACTTTGATGCTAGTTGAGTGGTTAGAAGCATAAGATACAAGCCTTGAATTCCTGCATTGTATTTGGTCTATGTTGAAGCATGTTGTCATTTGACACCATTTCCTATCTATAAGAACCTAATATTGACTTTCAATTATCAATGTGTGCATTGCTTTAAACTCATGGATACCATATACATATTTGGATCATCTTTCTCCTTTTTACCACTCTTGTTGATCCAAGTAGCTGATTTCCTCATTAAGAATCAGTTTCCCTACCCTTAACCAACCTTTCTTTCAAGCCTTGTTTATTCTTGTGTGTGTGAGGCCTATTTTGGGATTGAGCTTGGTAGAAAGTGTTAGGTTTGAACTGACAAGAGTAAAGCCTTATGTAGTTCTAGTTTGCACTTTTCAAACTAGATAGGTCTAGGTGGTTCACTTGTTGGGTTTGGGACTTGGCTGTTATGAAAAGAAAAAAAAAAAAAAAAAAAGAGAAAAGAAAGAAAAAGGGTAGAGTCTTTAAGAGGAGATTGTGTTTAAGCAAGGTCTAGTGAAAGGATGGGAAGCAAAAATTGTTGAAGATGGTTCTAGTTAAAGAAAAGAAAAGAAAGAAAAGAAAAGTCTAGCAAAAAGCTTGTATGTCTTAAGAATAAGAAGAAAAGAGAACCATAGCAAATAAGTAAGAATCCTCATCCCACTAGAAAGATCAAATAAGAAATCTCTCCTAAGACTTGAAAACCAAAAGAGAAAAGGGTGAAAGAGAAAAGAAGAAGTTAAAGGGTAGCACTAGGATCATTTGGGTTTAGATTGCTAGGATAAACACTTTGGGTGCCTTTGGGTAGACAAGGTTTTATTCTTGTATGTGTTTAGGTGTTCTTACCTTTAGCATTCTTCTAAAGCTCAATCCATTTTTATGAGAGAACCTTGATATTGATAATCCCCACTCTAAAAAGAGACCATCATTGTCTCAAAGCCTTTACCTCCAAGCCAAATGAGTTTAAGCATTGCATAGAATTGATTCATGTTCTTGATTAATGAATGTTAAAGGAAATGGTTGATTTGAATGCATGTGGACATCTAAGGCTCAAATCAGTAAAGGTTGTGATATGCTTGTCTAAAGTCTTTAAGTACAGCTCATTCAACTTGCATCATAGTACTAGTAACTTGGACATTGATTCTAGATGGTCTATTTGCAAGCTTTAGGAGCTGAGATCCCACTTTCAAACCTCACCCACCTTCTTATGCCTTGCTTATTTGCTTGAGGGCAAGCAAAGACTAAGTTTAGGGGTGTTGATGTTCATATATTTTACCCTGTTTTCCCTTAGTATATTCACATCTTTTGCATCTTTTGCTATCCATTTTCACCATTATTGCATAGCTTTAGGACTAATCATGCATTAGAGTTTAGTTGCATTGCATTTGCATCTTTTCATGCATAAACAGGTGATTTTGGAGCTTAAGGAGCATGGAAGCAAGGCGGAGGAAGAAGTGAAGCAATCATGAAGGGAAAGCAAGAGAGTTAAGGCTGAAATAACAAGGTTCGGAGTCCTACTCGACCGCACACTCGACCAGACACTCGACCGTGTGCTGAGGAGGACTCGACCGAGTGGAGAATGCACGAGAGAAGCCAGCTCGACCTGCCACTCGACCGAGCACAGGTCGAGTTGACCGAGCCGTTGACTATTTTGTCTTTTAGTATTTTTAGGGCTTCCACTCCCCTCCTATATAAATCCTTGTACCTGCAGCCACAAAAGTGTGCAGCTTTTTAGATATTCTCTAAACCTAGTATTTTACCCTTTTGGGAATTATTCTTTTTGCATTTTTATATTTCTTAGATCTTGTACTTGAAAAAGACTAAATTCTTCAATATTGTTGGTTTCATAACTTTCTTAATATTGAGAATTCGAGTTTCATTTCTTTTTCAATATTGAAGATCTCTGTTTTATCTTTCTAGTGATGCAAGTTTCATTATTTTCTGGGTTTTTGACTTTGTTCACCATGTGTTTGTGAGTAGTTTTGCTTAGGATCTTAAGATGGTTAGGCTGGTGATCTTGTGGTTTATTTGATTTGTTAAGCTTGATTGTTGTAGATCTCTTCTAGGCTAGATGTTCTTAATGTTGATCCTATATCTGAGAAGGTAGGGTTTGATTCAAGCATCTTAGCATCACACCAATGTCTAAGGAGCATAGATAAGGCTAGATCTAGAGCTTACCATTAGGCTTGCTAAGAGATTAGAGGTCTTGTTTGGTTTGAGATGTATTGCTTAATGCCTACTTGTGTAGATTCTTTACTATGTGAGAGCAAGTCTAGAAATGCATAGGTTTGATTGTTTCTTGCCATGAGAGTGGATTAAACATGTCTTAGAATAGTATGTCTAGAAATTAGCTCAGAGTTTGTTTGAGGTTTTTTGACCAAGTTAAATAACCACAATGATTAGTTCAGCCCATGAATCCCTCCTCAGGACCTTCTTTGTTTATTGATATCTTAGTCTTAATTATGTTGCTTGATTGTTGCTTGATTCATTTTTGCATTACTCTGTTTTTATTGTGTTGCTCTGTTTTCACGTTTAGTCCAGCTCGACCCTGTACTCGACCTACACTCGGTCGAGTGCTTGCTCGAGTTCTTCCCCAGAGCTTGTGTTTATGATTTGTGATTGTCCTGTTTCATTTCTGCTGATTCATTTAGTTTTCTGTCATTGCTTGTCTTGCATAGGTTATTTCTGCATTATAGTAGTTTCTATTTCTGTTTTTAGTTCATTATTGTTACAATCATCTGTTCATTACATCAGCATTCTAGTTCTTGTAGTTTTATTTTCTGCACTTTGCATTTTAATCATAGGATTGTTAGTGACAAACATCCTTTACATCTGGCTTAAATTAGATCTTTATGCATATCTTGACTGTTCACAAACACTCAGATTGGATTGACACCTCTTATACTGCAACTGCATAAGGGGAATTGAAACACCTTACCACCCATCCATTCATTGCATACATTCATCATCATTCACATTCACCACCATCAAAAACCTTGTTTCACAAACCAACATAAATATATATATATATTATAAGGGAAAATTAAGCTAAAAATTTATTTAAATCTTTATAATGCTAAATATATATTAATTCACTTATTTATAATATTAACTATTAAAATAAAAGTAAAAATTAGTAATTTGTGACGGAACTTAGTTGACTGATATTTTGGTTTTTTTTTTTATGGATCAGACTTAAAACATTGTTTAGAATAATAAAATAAAACTTTTGTTGTTTTCTTAAAGTAAAATTAATTTTCATAAAAAGAAGATACAAGAAAGAAAATTCATAATCTTGTGTTTTTGCTAATAAGATGTCATTCAAGTGGTTACCTTATAAATATTAGAATGCAGAAAGTATACAATAAAATTTGAGTAAAATCAGAATACTAATTTCCAACTTTACAAGATTTTTAAATGCTTCAATTTATTTATCTTAAACTACAATTAATTATTAAAAAAGTCCGCATACCAACAAATTCTAAACAAATTAGAAAAAGTTATAGACAATATACAAAAAAACCAACAAAAATAGTAACAAAACAGAAGAAAAAACTATCCCCGGACACATACGCACTATGCTAAGAAGAATTTAAAAATGTTAGTATAGATACCTTCAGTTCATTAATTTGATGACATATGTTTGTTTAGGAATCAAGGCATGTAGGTTAAAGCCTCCCCTG
>CM043880.1:26797890-26928862 GCA_024034495.1 Camelina laxa | reverse complement strand
TTTGCCCAAGTTAATAGTACTTTGATGCTAGTTGAGTTGGTTAGAAGCATAAGATACAAGCCTTGAATTCCTGCATTGTATTTGGTCTATGTTGAAGCATGTTGTGATTTGACACCATTTCCTATCTATAAGAGCCTAATATTGACTTTCAATTATCAATGTGTGCATTGCTTTAAACTCATGGATACCATATACATATTTGGATCATCTTTCTCCTTTTTACCACTCTTGTTGATCCAAGTAGCTGATTTCCTCATTAAGAATCAGTTTCCCTACCCTTAACCAACCTTTCTTTCAAGCCTTGTTTATTCTTGTGTGTGTGAGGCCTATTTTGGGATTGAGCTTGGTAGAAAGTGTTAGGATTGAACTGACAAGAGTAAAGCCTTATGTAGTTCTAGTTTGCACTTTTCAAACTAGATAGGTCTAGGTGGTTCACTTGTTGGGTTTGGGACTTGGCTGTTATGAAAAGAAAAAAAAAAAAAAAAGAAAGAGAAAAGAAAGAAAAAGGGTAGAGTCTTTAAGAGGAGATTGTGTTTAAGCAAAGTCTAGTGAAAGGATGGGAAGCAAAAATTGTTGAAGATGGTTCTAGTTAAAGAAAAGAAAAGAAAGAAAGAAAAAAAGTCTAGAAAAGCTTGTATGTCTTAAGAATAAGAAGAAAAGAGAACCATAGCAAATAAGTAAGAATCCTCATCCCACTAGAAAGATCAAATAAGAAATCTCTCCTAAGACTTGAAAACCAAAAGAGAAAAGGGTGAAAGAGAAAAGAAGAAGTTAAAAGGTAGCACTAGGATCATTTGGGTTTAGATTGCTAGGATAAACACTTTAGGTGCCTTTGGGTAGACAAGGTTTTATTCTTGTATGTGTTTAGGTGTTCTTACCTTTAGCATTCTTCTAAAGCTCAATCCATTTTTATGAGAGAACCTTGATATTGATAAGCCCCACTCTAAAAAGAGACCATCATTGTCTCAAAGCCTTTACCTCCAAGCCAAATGAGTTTAAGCATTGCATAGAATTGATTCATGTTCTTGATTAATGAATGTTAAAGGAAATGGTTGATTTGAATGCATGTGGACATCTAAGGCTCAAATCAAGATATGCTTGTCTAAAGTCTTTAAGTACAGCTCATTCAACTTGCATCATAGTACTAGTAACTTGGACATTGATTCTAGATGGTCTATTTGCAAGCTTTAGGAGCTAAGATCCCACTTTCAAACCTCACCCACCATCTTATGTCTTGCTTATTTGTTTGAGGGCAAGCAAAGACTAAGTTTGGGGGTGTTGATGTTCATATATTTTACCCTGTTTTCCCTTAGTATATTCACATCTTTTGCATCTTTTGCTATCCATTTTCACCATTATTGCATAGCTTTAGGACTAATCATGCATTAGAGTTTAGTTGCATTGCATTTGCATCTTTTCATGCATAAACAGGTGATTTTGGAGCTTAAGGAGCATGGAAGCAAGGCGGAGGAAGAAATGAAGCAATCATGAAGGGAAAGCAAGAGAGTTAAGGCTGAAATAACAAGGTTCGGAGTCCTACTCGACCGCACACTCGACCAGACACTCGACCGTGTGCTGAGGAGGACTCGACCGAGTGGAGAATGCACGAGAGAGCCAGCTCGACCTGCCACTGACCGAGCACAGTGTCGAGTTGACCGAGCCGTTGACTATTTTGTCTTTTAGTATTTTTAGGGCTTCCACTCCCCTCCTATATAAATCCTTGTACCTGCAGCCACAAAAGTGTGCAGCTTTTTAGATATTCTCTAAACCTAGTATTTTACCCTTTTGGGAATTATTCTTTTTGCATTTTTATATTTCTTAGATCTTGTACTTGAAAAAGACTAAATTCTTCAATATTGTTGGTTTCATAACTTTCTTAATATTGAGAATTCGAGTTTCATTTCTTTTCAATATTGAAGATCTGTTATCTTTCTAGTGATGCAAGTCATTATTTTCTGGGTTTTTGACTTTGTTTACCATGTGTTCTTGTGAGTAGTTTGCTTAGGATCTTAAGGATGGGTTAGGCTGGGTTGATCTTGTGGTTTATTTGATTGGTTCAAGCTTGATTGTTGTAGATCTCTTCTAGGCTAGATGTTCTTAATGCTGATCCTATATCTGAGAAGGTAGGGTTTGATTTCAAGCATCTTAGCATCACACCAATGTCTAGGAGCATAGATAAGGCTAGATTAGAGCTTACCATTGGCTGCAAGAGATTAGAGGTCTTGTTTGGTTGAGATGTATTGCTTAATGCCTGCTTGTGTAGATTTTTACTATGTGAGAGCAAGTTTAGAAATGCATAGGTTTGATTGTTTCGCTTATAAGAGTGGATTAAACATGTCTTAAGATAAGATGTCTAGAGATTACTTAGTTTGTTTTGAGGTTTGTTGAACAAATTAAATAACCACAATGATTAGTTCAGCCCATGAATCCCTCCTCAGACCTTCTTTGTTTATTGATATCTTAGTCTTAATCATGTTGCTTGATTGTTGTTTGATTCGTTTTTGCATTACTCTGTTTTTATTGTGTTGCTCTGTTTTCACGTTTAGTCTAGCTCGACCCTGTACTCGACCTACACTCGGTCGAGTGCTTGCTCGAGTTCTTCCCAGAGTTGTGTTTATGATTTGTGATTCCTGTTTCATTTCTGCTCATATTCATTAGTTTTCTGTTCATTGCTTGTCTTGCATGGTTTATTTCTTGCATTATAGTTAGCTATTTCTGTTTTAGCTTCATTATTTTACAATCATTCTGTTCATTTACATTCAATCTAGTTCTTGTAATTTTATTTTCTGCACTTTGCATTTTAATCATAGGATTGTTAGGACAAACATCCTTTACATCTGGCTTAAATTAGATCTTTATGCACATCTTGACTGTTCACAAACACTCAAATTGGATTGACACCTCTTATACTCGCAACTGCATAAGGGAGGAAAACACCTTACCACCCATCCATTCATTGCATATATTCATCATCATTCACATTCACCACCATCAAAAACCTTGTTTCACAAACCAACATAAATATATATATATATATATATATATATATATATTATAAGGGAAAATTAAGCTAAAAAATTATTTAAATCTTTATAATGATAAATATATATTAATTCACTTATTTATAATATTAACTATTAAAATAAAAGTAAAAATTAGTAATTTGTGACGGAACTTAGTTGACTGATATTTTGGTTTTTTTTTTTATGGATCAGACTTAAAACATTGTTTAGAATAATAAAATAAAACTTTTGTTGTTTTCTTAAAGTAAAATAAATTTTCATAAAAAGAAGATACAAGAAAGAAAATTCATAATCTTGTGTTTTTGCTAATAAGATGTCATTCAAGTGGTTACCTTATAAATATTAGAATGCAGAAAGTATACAATAAAATTTGAGTAAAATCAGAATACTAAATTCCAACTTTTACAAGATTTTTAAATGCTCAATTTTATTTATCTTAAACTACAATTAATTATTAAAAATAGTCCGCATACCAACAAATTCTAAACAAATTAGAAAAAGTTATAGACAATATACAAAAAACACAACAAAATAGTAACAAAACAAGAAAAAAACTATCCCCCGGCGTACAGCGCTATGCTAATAAATTTAAAAATGTTAGTATAGATACCTTCATTCATTAAGTTTGGTTGTATGAAGAGTTTAGTCCGTGAAAGCTTTTGCATGTAATTAAGAGATTCATGTAACTTAAAAGCAACAATATATTAAAGTTAGTAAACCCTTTTTCAAGAAAAAAAAGAAACAATCTATTAAAGTTGTGCAGGTAGAGATACTTTTAAGTAGTTCACCTTTTTATTTTTATATTTTTATGTAATACTTTATACAAACAACAAAAGGATAAAAGAACAAAATAATTAAATAAAAAGTAATTTAATTTTTTTTTCAGTATGTGTGTCTGTCTTCCATTTCCACCAATTATATAAACACCCAAATAAGATCTCATTCTCTTATAAATAAAAAATGGGTTGTCGTCAAATCTGGTTCATAGTTTTGTACCTTTGTGTGTTTCAGTTCTTGGACTATACAGTTAGCTCCACCGTGGAAGAGAATGGGAAGGTGTTTGTGTACGGAAGAGCCGCCGTGGGAACTATAGACGAAGACTTCATTTGCGCCACTTTGGACTGGTGGCCGCCGGAGAAATGTGACTACGGCACTTGTAGTTGGGACCATGCTTCCATTCTCAATCTGGTTTTTTCTTTTTCTTTTTCCTCTTTGTTGTTTTTTTTTGTTTTTCATTTTCATGTTTTTTTTTGCCGACGATAACAATGCAACTTGGGTTTTTGAGAAAACCAAAAAAACAAAACAAAACATACAGTATGTATTTTTGGGTTGGTGTGGTAGCAGGAATGCATTAAAAGTTTCTTAGTTACTCTGCATTTGGCAAATATAATTTACCAATTGTAGAAAATTAAAAAACCCATTTTATCATTTTTTACCATTTATGGAATATGAAAGTCAAAAATTATTATGTGCCAAGTAAAACAATTTCCTTATCTATTTTTTCATTATATTCAATTTAATAAAATAATTACAAAGAAAAATGGTAGCAATTGATTAGTACGAAGTACTGAAACTGGGTTATGTTGATCTTTCCTGCAGGATTTGAACAACATTATTCTTCAAAATGCAATCAAAGGTAAATCACATCACATTCCTGTTATATTATAGTATTTGTTATGTTAGGATTTGACCTTCGTTCCCAATTTCCACAGCATTTGCTCCATTGAAAATAAGAATAGGAGGAACATTACAAGACTTGGTGATATATGAGACACCAGATCAACAGCAAACATGTCTTCCTTTTACCAAAAACTCTTCAATTATCTTTGGTTACACACAAGGATGTCTGCCTATGCGTCGATGGGACGAGCTCAATGCCTTCTTCCGTAAAACTGGGTACATTCACATTCTGTGCTTTCCACTTTGTTTTCCCCTCTCTCTCTTCTTCCCTCACCTACTTGTGGTTTGAATCAGAGCTAAAGTGATCTTTGGACTGAATGCACTCTCGGGGCGTTCCATAAAACCTAACGGTGAAGCCATAGGAGCCTGGGATTCCACCAATGCTGAATCTTTTATCCGGTTTACAGCACAGAATAACCACACCGTAGACGGTTGGGAGCTCGGTAAGTCATCTGACAACACTATAGAGAATTCATAAGCCTGATCGAATTCTCTCAAACATCACCACGGTGGTTTTGCTTTTTTCTTAATAGGCAATGAGTTATGTGGAAGTGGTATTGGTGCACGAGTTGCAGCAAATCAGTATGCTATAGACACCATAAATCTAAGAAACATTGTGAACCGGGTTTACAAGAACATGAGTCCCATGCCATTGGTGATAGGCCCGGGTGGCTTCTTTGAAGCTGCTTGGTTCACAGAATACCTGAGCAAAACAAAAAACTCTCTCAACGCTACCACACACCACATCTACGATCTCGGTCCAGGTAACCTGCATACTCAACTAGCCTCTTTTTATAGCCTGCAGGTTCATTATTTAACTTTTGATGGAAAGAAAACTACATTTGGATTGATTAGGGGTCGATGAACATTTGATAGAAAAGATTCTAAACCCTTCGTATCTGGACCAAGAGGCGATAACGTTCCGCAGCCTCAAGAACGTAATAAAAAAATCCTCAACCAAGGCCGTGTCATGGGTTGGTGAGTCTGGTGGTGCCTACAACAGCGGGAGGAATCTTGTCTCTAATGCTTTCGTGTATAGTTTCTGGTAAGAAATAGATAAAATCATCCAAAAAAACAAGCTTATCATAAGCAATATACTCAACATTTCTAATGAGAATGTTGTGTTATGGTAGGTACTTGGACCAGCTTGGTATGTCATCAGTGTATGGTACCAAAACATATTGTAGACAGTCTCTGATCGGAGGAAACTATGGGTTGCTAAATACTACTAATTTCACACCCAATCCAGACTATTACAGGTAAACAAATAACCAAAAGATGAATTTGGTATGTCACTAAAGAAAAAAAAGGGAAGAAGACGCAATAAAAATGGTACATAACACTAACTACAAATCATGTTACTTGATGACATGCAGTGCTCTGATCTGGCGACAACTTATGGGAAGAAAGGCATTGTTCACTAGCTTTTCGGGAAACAAAAAGATACGTTCATACACCCATTGTGCAAGACAATCTGTAAGTCCAGTTTCCATACAAGTAATAAAAATGGCATTTATTCTCGATGAGTTCGATCTAACATCTAAAGTTTCATCATGCAGAAAGGGATCACAGTTTTACTGATGAACCTTGACAACACTACGACAGTTATAGCGACAGTAGAGTTAAATAACACTTTCAGTCTGAGACATACAAAGCACAAGAAGTCTTATAAAAGAGCAACTTCCCAACTTCCTTCGGATAGTAATGGGGAAATCCAAAGAGAAGAGTATCACTTGACAGCAAAGGATGGAAACTTACATAGTCAGACTATGCTACTCAACGGAAATGCTCTTCAGGTTAATTCAATGGGTGACTTACCTCCTATAGAGCCGATACATATAAATTCAACGGAGCCAATAACAATAGCTCCATATTCCATAGTGTTTGTGCATATGCGGAGTGTTGTTGTACCTGCATGTGCTTAGGTAGCTGCATATGGAACTTAAGACAGTTCCTCCATTCAGTTATTTGATTAGAGAAAAAGAAACAAGTGTACCTTTCTTTCAGAAACCTATGGGCATTGAAATTTGTAAATTCAAAGTATTTGGACCAAATAAAATAAGTAAAACAATTTCGAAACCCAAAACTTGTTTGCATTTTTATTTCTGTTTTAACATATATAACCGGTTGAGACCGTGAAGCCCGTATGGAGGACAAAATACACACTAAAGGATAAAAAAAGCTACAAAAAAAGAAAGAAACTTACACCAAATCCTTTCAAAGACCAAACGATTTCTCCCAAGCACCATCTTCTGAGTAGAACAGTAATGCGTGAAGATGCGATTACAAAATTAGTGGACAAGGAACAGGACTGAGAGAACATTAACTTAAGCTATTTTATAGCTTAGTCAGCTCTAGGGAAGGCGATATAGCTAGCTCATGAGAATGTTGAGAATGTAGTCGTCCAAAGAGCTGTTTCTTCAATGATTCGAAAGCCAAATGAAACCTCTCAAGCTGTTCCATTGCATTAGCATTGTATAAAAATAGTCCATAGTAAAGATCAAAGCTGTCACCAGCAGTATTCTCCACCAATTTTAGCAATGTCTCATAACCCTTTGTATCAATAGGAGTAGACTCCAAGCTCAGCTTCTCCAGAAGTCTTCCCGCTGTGTGTGTGATGAACTGTGATCCAGCAGCATGCCAATCATGTTCAGCACACGACATCTCCACCATAGAACACCTTTCTCGGGCAAAAATATCAAGAAAACTGTCACACCTCGATTTTCTTCTATCATCTATTCCGATCCTAACCTTATCAAACACAAAGGAAAGATTGTTCCATCCATTTTTACCACTCTCTGGTCCAAACATGGGATGAGTGCACAAAATATCAAATTCTTGTGGGAGAACTTGAACAAATAAAGTCCTCGGGAACTCTTTTACGGAAAGCACATCCACAAAAAGGGTGCTTCTCTTCAGTCTCTGAAATGGGAGTGACTTGAGAACTTTTTCAGTCGAAAGGATTGACGTACAGAGAAGAATAACTTCAGGATGCTCTTCAAATAGATCATCAAGGTCTGAAAAATACGAGACACCCAGCTTTGCAGCTTCATCAGTGTAGTTAGTTCTGGAATAGGCTAACACCGTGTGACCCTGCTTGACCATTGTTTTTGCTAGAAACTGTCCAAAATTGCCAAACCCAACAATACCAATCTTGAGTCTCGAACCGTCACTAACACTGCCAGAGAGCTGGGGGTTATATTCATACTTGAGAGACACATCTTCTGACCTACAGGATCTAAATAGATAAGATTCACAATAAGAAATCAAATCCAAGTGGGCATAAAAAAATACAGCATAAGAAGCAGTGTACCTCATCGAATCCAAAGAAGCATCATTTTCATAACCATTTTGAAAAACATGAACTTTGTTTGTTTCACCATCACCTTCAAACGACTGCTTCCTGACAACACCATGAAGTCGACTAAAAAGCTCCTTACGCAATGCCTCGAAAGCTAAATCAATCTTCTCAAGCATCTCCAAGGAATTGTTATTATAGACAAACAACCCATAGAACAAATCAAAACTATCCCCACAAGTATTCTCAGTCAAATCAAGCAACGCCTCATACCCTTTAGTATTGATGGGCGTAGACTGCAAACTCAGCATCCCCAAAACCCGACCAAGCGTATGCGTTATAAACTGCGACTCAGCAGCAAACTTATCATGATCAGCACAACTCATCTCCACCATCTTACAACCTTCTCTCTCAAAAACCCCAAGAAAACTCTCACACCTTGAGACTCTCAATTCATCTTCCCCAATCCTAACTTTATCATACACAAACCTTAAACCTCCCCAGCCGTGATTCGAATTCACACTCTGAGGACCAAACATTGGATGCGTACAGAGGATATCGAAATCTTCAGGCAAGTATTGAAGGAGAAGAGTCTTAGCAAACATTTTCACAGAGAGAACATCAACGAAGAGAGTGCTGCGACGGAGTCTTTGAAACGGCAACGTTTTGAGGACATTCTCTATGGAGAGGATCGAAGTACAGAGTAAGACAACGTCAGGGTGACGTTCGCAAAGATCGTGAAGATCGGGGAAGTACGAGACGCCGAGACGACGAGCGGCGGAGGAGTGATCGGATCGGGAGTGAGCGAAGAGAATGTGGCCTTGAGCAATTAGGGTTTCGGCGAGGAATTGGCCGTAGTTGCCAAATCCGATAATGGCGATACGGAGAGGAGAGACTGGATCGGAACTGAGAAGAGGGTTGTTTTCGGACACGGAGACGGCGGTGGTGGTGGGGTTAGGTGGACGGAGAGAGAGAGAAGGGAACATTGAGGAGAGAGAGTTAAAGGAGAGGGAGTGAGTAGGTTTGGTGATGAGCTTTGGGAGGAATGCAAATGAGAAGGAAGATGATTGAGTGAGAAGAAGATGATGAGAATGAGATTGAGAGATCATTTGGAGAAGATGATGATGATGGAGCCGAGGATTCTTACTTTTACTGCCGTTGGAGATGAAGAAGACTTTGGAGCTTTGTGGCAGATTTCGAAGTCTGCACGCACGTTGTATGATACATTTTTTTTTAACCGATGAGGTAAACTCCCTCGTTTAATTTCCTTTTCTTGGTTTTTTTTTGTGTTTTCAAGTTTTTGAGGACTAAAATTCGAATCTATATATACATTTTCAATCACATTTTGGGTTTTACCCTTTTAATTTTGCATGAAATTATAGAAACACAATAATCTTTCCATAATCTACAAATAGAAAAGAAAAGGATTTTACCGATACATTGTTTAAACCAAAGACATCTTGACTCAAAACTAATTGATCTCTCCAAAAACCATAAGGACTTCCCGCATACCAAAAGATGATGACAGATTTCAACAAAAATGGCCATAACAAGAGAATAGAACTTGACTTTCTTCATTTGCATATTTCTCTATAAGTTCTTTGTTAAGGGTCACCCGGGATGTAACCGTATGATAAACTAGACCCACTTGAACCTTTCAACGCCACAAAGATCAAGTAATTAAGCTTAAACAAAGCTTAATACTAGAGCCATTCCAAACTTAAACCAAAGCTCAACCCCAAACTAACAAAGAGAAAGAGTTGAGGAAGAGAAGTTTAGCCCAAACAAGGGAAATTACAACCCATAAAGGGAGGCTACTAAACATGAGCAACTGATGGTACCAGATCTTAAACGGTTACAATCTGATCAGAGCAAACAAAAAGACATTAGAGACGAACGAGATACCGAGATAATGAAGATTCAAGATCGAGTGATGCAAAGATTTGTCGATGAAGGAAGAGGGAAGAACCATCGCTAGAAGAAACAGGAGCCTCCACTTCGCATATACTCAATATAAAGAATCAGCGGTTCATAACTGAGCCTAGCCAATATTCCCCTCCATGAATCGTGAACACAAGCGGCACCCCGAGCACATAAGCAACCAACAGATCCAGAGAAACGCGAACTAAAGACACAATCTCGCTAGATCTAAACCTCCACATCTATAGATCCACTCGCCAAAAACCTCCACGCTTACACAACCACATGATACAACAACAAACACTGAAAATTAAGCAAGAGTTTAAAGGAGGTGACCTACGCCGGCGCTTTATGAGCTGCCACGCGCCGATCAAAATCTTAATGAAAGCTTTGAGAAAGAGAGTTGGCAAGAGAAAAAATTAGATTTTTAGAGAGAGAAAGTTTTTCACTTCTTAGCAGATTTAATGTTTATTATTTTATTTTATTTAAGCAATTGACTTATGTATCATTGTGCTTTTCGAATTAATTTTTTTTTTGTTTCCTTATCCAACAACAGAATAATTATTCACTTTAATGAGAATCCATATCGGTTTTTGGTTTTGATTACTTGGTATGCGGATTGTTAGTTTTGGGGTTTTTAAGTTTTGATGTTTTTGTTTTTGTTTTCTTTCAAAACCCAAAACAGATCATGGACAGACATTAATCTAAGGGTGAATTACTCAATTATTACTCATTTTAGGAAATATTACCAGAATCTACAAAAAAACTTTTTTATTACTAGAATATTTTGGGTATTTTCAAAATACCCAGCGTGCTCCTGTTTTATGTTACCGGAAAAAATATAATTACAAAAATGCTATTGCCACGTCAGACGTGATGTTCATATATTTTACCCTGTTTTCCCTTAGTATATTCACATCTTTTGCTATCCTTTTTCACCATTATTGCATAGCTTTAGGACTAATCATGCATTAGAGTTTAGTTGCATTGCATTTGCATTTTTCATGCATAAACAGGTGATTTTGGAGCTTAAGGAGCATGGAAGCAATGCTGAGGAAGAAGTGAAGCAATCATGAAGGGAAAGCAAGAGAGTTAAGGCTGAAATAACAAGGTCCGGAGTCCAACTCGACCGCACACTCGACCAGACACTCGACCGTGTGCTGAGGAGGACTCGACCGAGCACAGGTCGAGTTGTCCGAGCCGTTGACTATTTTGTCTTTTAGTATTTTTAGGGCTTCCACTCCCCTCCTATATAAAGCCTTGTACCTGCAGCCACAAAAGTGTGCAGCTTTTTAGATATTCTCTAAACCTAGTATTTTACCCTTTTGGGAATTATTCTTTTTGCATTTTTATATTTCTTAGATCTTGTACTTGAAAAAGACTAAATTCTTCAATATTGTTGGTTTCATAACTTTCTTAATATTGAGAATTCGAGTTTCATTTCTTTTTCAATATTGAAGATCTCTGTTTTATCTTTCTAGTGATGCAAGTTTCATTATTTTCGGGTTGACTTTGGTCACCATGTGTTCTTGTGAGTAGTTTGCTTAGGATCTTGGGATGGGTTAGGCTGGGTTGATCTTGTGGTTTATTTGATTTTGTTGCTTGATTGTTGTAGATCTTCTAATAGATGTTCTAATGCTGATCCTATGTGAGAGGTAGCGTTTGATTTCAGCATCTTAGCATCACACCAATGTCTAAGGAGCATAGATAAGGCTAGATCTAGAGCTTACCATTAGGCTTGCTAAGAGATTAGAGGTCTTGTTTGGTTTGTGATGTATTGCTTAATGCCTGCTTGTGTAGATTCTTTACTATGTGAGAGCAAGTCTAGAAATGCAAGGTTTGATTGTTTCTCCATAGATGGATTACATGTCTTAGAATAGTATGTCTGAGATTAGCTCAGTGTTTGAGATTTGTTGACCAAGTTAAATAACCACTGATTAGTTAGCCCATGAATCCTCCTCAGACCTTCTTTGTTTATTAATATCTTAGTTCGATTTTCGTTGTTGATTGTTGTTTGATTTCGCTTGCGCTTCGCTTATTGTGGTTGCTCACGCGAGTCTAGCTCGACTCGTATCGACCTACACTCGTCGAGTGCTTGCTTGAGTTCTTCCCCAGAGCTTGTGTTTATGATTTGTGATTGTCCTGTTTCATTTCTGCATTCATTTAGTTTTCTGTTCATTGTCATTTGCATAGGTTTATTTCTTGCATTATGTAGTTTCCATTTCTGTTTTAGCTCATCACTGTTACAATCATTCTGCTCATTTACATTCAGCATCTAGTTTTTGTAATTTTATTTTCTGCACTTTGCATTTTAATCATTAGGATTGTTAGTGACAAACATCTTTACATCGGCTTAATTAGATCTTTATGCACATTTTGATTGTTCACGAACACAGATTGATTGACACCTCTTATATCGATCGCATAAGGGAATTAAACACCTTACCACCTATCATCCATTCATTGCATACATTCATCATCATTCACATTCACCACCACCAAAACCTTGTTTCATTTGGATGCCCAGCTGCTCACTGGTGCAGTTTTTTGGACAAAAATTCTGATCCAAAGTCTAAGATTAAGTCTGTTTATCCACTTGTTCACTACTGATCTGTTTCTTCTTCTCGCTTGTCTGTGATTGAGTTTCAGTACTGCTCGAACATCAACTCGACCACCCACTCGACCGAGTGTGTGCTCGAGCACCTGATCGAGCCAGAATCCTGATACAACAGCATAATTGGGTTCCCAATACTCGACCACCCACTTCGAGCCCTGTGCTCGACCGAGTGCTCCGTCCGAGTCTATACTCGACTCTGTTGAAACAAGATATTTTATGGTGGATAGGTCAAGATGGAATGGATGATGATGAATGTATGCAATGATGGGTAAGGTGTTTCAATTCCCCTTATGCAGTTGCAGTATAAGGGGTATCAATCCAATTTGAGTGGTTGTAAACAGTTAAGATATGCATAAAGATCTAATTTAAGCCAGATGAAAAGGATGTTGCCACTAAACAATCCTATGATGAAAGTGTAAAGTGCAGAAGGTAAACTAAATGAACTAAGAACTAAATGCAAATGAAATAGAATGATTAAGACAGTAATGATGCAACCAACAGAAACAGAAACTAAGATAAAGAACAAATGCAAGACAATAATGAACAGGACACTAAATGGATGCAGCAGAAATGGAACAGGAATGAAACAAGACAATCACAAATCACAAATAACAGAGTTCTGGGGATGAACTCGAGCCAGCACTCGACCGAGTGTAGGTCGAGTGAGTGGTCGAGCTAGACTAAACGCAGGACAGAGCAATGCAATAAAAACAGAGTAATGCAAAGACAGATCAAACTACAATCAAGCAACAGGATTAAGACTGTAAAATCAATAAACAAAGAAGGACTTGAGGAGGGATTCATGGGCTGGACTAATGATTGAGGCTATCTAACTTGATCAACAAATCTCAAACAACATGAGCTAATCTCTAGACATATGAATCCAAGACAAGTTTCTCCCACTCTCATGGTCAAGAAACAATCAAACCTATGCATTTCTAGACTTGCTCTCACATAGTAAAGAATCTACACAAGCAGGCAGTAAGAAATATGTCTCATACCAAACAAAACCTCTAATCTCTTAGCAAGCAAGATGGTAAGCTCTAGATCTAGCCTTATCTATGCCTCTTAAACATTGGTGTGATGCTAAGATGCTTGAAATCAGATCCTACCCTCTCAGATATAGGATCAGCATTAAGAACATCTACCCTAGAAGAGATCTACAACAATCAAGCTTGATCAAGCCAAACAAACCTCATTCACAGCCCAGCCTAACCCATCCTCAAGATCCTAAACTACTACTCACAAGAACACATGATAAACATCAAAATCATAAACCCAGAAAAGATTGAAACTTGCATCATTAGATAGATAAAACAAAGATCTACAATATTGAAAAAGAAATGAAACTTAAATTCTCAATATTAAGAAAGTTATTAAACTAACAATAATGAGAAATTTAGTCTTTTTCAAGTACAAGATCTTAGGAAAATAAAAAGCAAAAGGAATAAATCCCAAAAAGGTAAATACTAGGTTTTTAAGAATATCTAAAAAGCTGACTCCTTTTGTGGCTGCAGGTACAAGGCTTTATATAGGAGGAGTGGAAGCCCTAAAAATGCTAAAAGACAAAATAGTCAACGGCTCGGTCAACTCGACCTGTGCTCGGTCGAGTGGCAGGTCGAGCTGGCTCTCTCGTGCATTGTCCACTCGGTCGAGTCCTCCTCAGCACACGGTCGAGTGTCTGGTCGAGTGTGCGGTCGAGTTGGACTCCGGACCTTGTTATTTCAGCCTTAACTCTCTTGCTTTCCCTTCATGATTGCTTCACTCCTTCCTCAACATTGCTTCCATGCTCCTTAAGCTCCAAAATCACCTGTTTATGCATGAAAAGATGCAAATGCAATGCAACTAAACTCTAATGCATGATTAGTCCTAAAGCTATGCAATAATGGTGAAAATGGATAGCAAAAGATACAAAAGATGTGAATATACTAAGGGAAAACAGGGTAAAATATATGAACATCAACACCCCCAAACTTAGTCTTTGCTTGCCCTCAAGCAAATAAGCAAGACATAAGAATGTAGGTGAGGTTTGAAAGTGGGATCTCAGCTCCTAAAGCTTGCAAACAGACCATCTAGAATCAATGTCCAAGTTACTAGTACTATGATGCAAGTGAATGAGCTGTACTTAAAGATTTTAGACAAGCATGTCACAACCTTTACTGATTTGAGCCTTAGATATCCACATGCATTCAAATCAACCATTTCCTTTAACATTCATTAATCAAGAACATGAATCAATTCTATGCAATGCTTAAACTCATTTGGCTTGGAGGTAAAGGCTTTGAGACAATGATGGTCTCTTTTTAGAGTGGGGCTTATCAATATCAAGGTTCTCTCATAAAAAATGGATTGAGCTTTAGAAGAATGCTAAAGGTAAGAACACCTAGACACATACAAGAATAAAACCTTGTCTACCCAAAGGTACCCAAAGTGTTTATCCTAGCAATCTAAACCCAAATGATCCTAGTGCTACCCTTTAACTTCTTCTTTTCTCTTTCACCCTTTTCTCTTTTGATTTTCAAGTCTTAGGAGAGGTTTCTTATTTGATCTTTCTAGTGGGATGGGGGATTCTTACTTATTTGCTATGGTTCTCTTTTCTTCTTATTCTTAAGACATAAGCTTTTTGCTAGACTTTTCTTTTCTTTCTTTTCTTTTCTTTAACTAGAACCATCTTCAACATTTTTTTGCTTCCCATCCTTTCACTAGACCTTGCTTAAACACAATCTCCTCTTAAAGACTCTACCCTTTTTCTTTCCTTTCTCCTTTTTTTTTTTTTTTTTTTTTTTTTATTTTTATTTTTTTTTCTTTAACTTCCAAGTCCCAAACCCAACAAATGAACCACCTAGTCCTATCTAGTTTGAAAAATGCAAACTAGAACTACACAAGGCTTTACTCTTGTCAGTTCAAACCTAACACTTTCTACCAAGCTCAATCCTAAAAATAGGCCTCACACACTCAAGAATAAACATGGCTTGAAAGAAGGGTTGGTTAAGGGTAGGGGAAACTGATTCTTAATGAGGAAATCAGCTACTTGGATCAACAAGAGTGGTAAAAAGGAGAAAGATGATCCAAATATGTATATGGTATCCATGAGTTTAAAGCAATGCACACATTGATAATTGAAAGTCAATATTAAGTTCTTATAGATAGGAAATGGCATCAAATCACAACATGCTTCAATTTAGACCAAATGCAATGCAGGAATTCAATGCTTGGTTCAATCTTATGCTTCTAACCACTCAACTAGCATCAAAGTACTATTAACTTGGGCATTGATCCTAGTCTAGTGAATGAGCAAGCTAACAAGGAAATACTCATCATAGATCCCTAATGCAAGCAGTCCTATATGATAAACAAAATACTTGAATATGCAAAGCAAACTACATGAACACTCTTTTTTTTTATAAAGATTTTTGCAAAAATTTTCAAATTTTTAGGGTTTTTCTATGCCTTAGATGCTATGCAAATATTAACATGATGATGCTAAAAATTTGAAATAAGAAAACAAAACACAATGTCAAATGCTATCTCAAACCCTCCCCCAAACTTAAATCACACAGTCCCTTGTGTGAAAGAAATTTGTTTGAGGATTCAAGACTTAAAACAAAACACACAATATGAAATGCAAATGGTATTTACAATGGAAAGGTGATAGTGTTACCTCAAGGATTGTAGAAGAAACTATCCACATCCTCCTGCATGCTATCAAAGGTGTAGCTGGGGTCTTGTTGGTGACTTGGAGAGGGGGATTGGGGCAGCTCGACTATGGCGATCGACCGTGACTCGGGTCGAGTGCATGTCCGAGTGGGGGGGTCGAGCTGGACTGCGGATGTCCCTCTCTTCTTCTGTTTAGACTCCCTTGCTTCCCTGACCATGAAAACATCAAAACAAAAGTCAAAATACCAAAATCCTAAGTAATATATACAGAGATACCTTAGGGACTTCCTCCCTAGTGAGCTTGTTTAGAGTCACTAAGATTGACTTCTATGACTCTTCAAGCTTGAGGGGCATCCATGAGAAGTATTGAGCACTTCTCATGTGTCTCCTTCTCTCCCAAATACTTCTTAACCCTCTGACCATTAACTGTGAACTCACTACCATCCCTGTTGAGAAGTGTGACAGCTCCATATAGTAAAACCTCTTTTTTTTCAAAAGGACCTCCCCATCTATTTTTCAACTTCCCAGGGAATAACTTGAGTTTTGAATTGTAAAGCAAGGCTTGGTCTCCAGGTCTAAGGTCCTTTATGAGAATCTTCTTGTCATGGAAAGTTTTAGTCCTTTCCTTGTAGATTTTGGAGTTTTCATAGGCCTCCAATCTGATCTCCTCAAGTTCATGCAAATCAAGGCTTCTCTTAGCTTATGCTGTTTCAAGATCTAGGTTCAGAAGTTTGATTGCCCATAGAGCCTTGTATTCAACTTCAACTGGAAGGTGACAAGATTTTCCATACACAAGCTGGAATGGGGTTCTTCCTATAGGTGTTTTGAAAGCTGTTCTATAAGCCCAAAGTGTTTCATCAAGTTTACTAGACCAATCCTTCCTTGTTGCTCCTACTATTCTTGATAGAATGGCCTTGATCTGTTTGTTTGACACCTCAACTTGCCCACTTGTCTGAGGGTGATATGCTGTAGACACCTTGTGCTTGACTCCATACTTTCTTAGCATTCCTTCAAAGATCTTATTGATGAAGTGTGATCCTCCATCACTTATGACAACTCTTGGGATTCCATACCTTGGGAAGATTATGTTCTTAAAGAGTTTAAGCACTACCTTGTGATCATTAGTGGGGCTAGCAATGGCTTCCACCCATTTGGAGACATAGTCTACTGCTACTAAGATGTAGGCATTCCCATTTGAAGGGGGATTAAAGGGTCCCATGAAATCAATTCCCCATACATCAAATATCTCAACTTCAAGAATTGGATTTTGAGGCATCTCATTCTTCCTTGTGATATTCCCCATCATTTGGCAAGCATCACATTTTGTGATGAACTTGTGAGTGTCCTTGAACAATGTAGGCCACCATAGACCAGCTTGTAAGACCTTTTGGGCTGTCTTGAAAGTTGCAAAATGGCCTCCATAGGCAGAACCATGGCAATGTCCTAATACTCCTTCAACTTCATTCTCTGCTATGCACCTTCTAAACAATCCATCTGATCCCTTCTTGTATAAGTAAGGTTCATCCCAATAGTATCCATTGATGTCCTTGAGGAGTTTCTTCTTCCTATAGGAGTCCATATCTGCTGGAACTTCTTCACATACCTTGTAATTGACTATATCAGCATACCAAGGCAGATCTTCACTCTCAAGTGCCATCCACTCCTCCATCTCGTCCTGCTCGATCGGGTGCCCAAAGTACTCGGCCGAGTGCCTGTTCGAGTGAGAGGTCGAGTGGGGAGCCGTGTTGAGCCAATCAACATCAGTTTCTCCTCAGGCATTGAATCATCAATTGGAATCTCCTCTTCTATCCTCATTCTAGACAAGTGATCAGCTACTCCATTCTCTATCCCCTTTTTATCAACTATTTCCATGTCAAACTCTTGGAGAAGCAAAATCCATCTCAACAACCTTGGTTTTGTATCCTTCTTTGAGTAGATGTGTCTCAGAGCAGCATGATCAGTGTACACAATCACTTTGGACCCTACTAAGTAGCTTCTGAAATTTTCAAAGGCAAATACCACTGCTAGGAGCTCTTTCTCTGTTGTTGAATATCTTCCTTGTGTCTCATCCAAGGTTCTACTTGCATAGTGGATCACATGCAGCTTCTTATCTTTTTCTGACCTAGGACTGCTCCTACTGCAAAGTCTGAAGCATCGCACATAATCTCAAATGGAAGATCCCAGTTTGGAGCTTGGACTATCGGAGCTGAAATCAAAGCAGCTTTGATCTCCTTGAAAGCCTTCAAGCAATCTTCATCAAAGTTGAAGTCAGTCTCCTTACATAGCAACCTTGTCAATGGCCTAGCTATCTTTGAGAAATCCTTGATGAATCTCCTATAAAACCCAGCATGCCCAAGAAAGCTTCTTATGTCCTTGACTGTTTTTGGTGGTTGGAGTTGAACCATTACTTCAATCTTTGCCTTATCAACCTCAATCCCCTTGCTGAAATCTTATGACCAAGAACTATCCCTTCTTCACCATGAAGTGACACTTTTCCCAGTTCAAAACAAGATTTGTCTCCTCACATCTCTTTAAAACCCTACATAGATTAGCAAGACAAGAAGGAAAAGAGTCTCCATAGACAGAGAAGTCATCCATAAAAACTTCCACAACATCCTCAATGAGATCAGAGAAGATAGACATCATGCATCTTTGAAAAGTTGCTGGAGCATTACATAATCCAAATGGCATCCTTCTATAAGCAAAAGTACCATATGGACATGTGAATGTTGTCTTCTCTTGATCATTAGGATGAATAGGAATTTGGAAAAATCCAGAATATCCATCCAAGAAACAGAGTGAGTATGATTAGCTAATCTTTCCAGCATTTGATCAATAAAAGGAAGAGGAAAATGATCTTTCCTAGTAGCTGAATTAAGCTTTCTATAGTCAATGCACATTCTATGTCCTGTAATGGTTGTAGTTGGAATTAATTCATCCTGATCATTCTTTACCACAGTTATTCCTCCTTTTTTGGGACACAATGAACTGGTGAAACCCAAGTACTATCAGAGATAGGATAGATTACACCAGCATCAAGCAACTTAAGGATCTCCTTTTTACTACTTCTTTTAAGTTGGGGTTTAATCTTCTTTGAGGTTCAATACTAGAGTAGGATTCATTTTCAAGATGGATTCTATGCATGCAAAGACTAGGTGAAAGGCCTTGAATGTCATCCAAGGTATAACCAATTGCTTTCCTATACTTCTTTAACTCTTCAACTAGTAAATCAAGTTCATTTTCACTCAACTTAGCATTTACTATCACAGGATAGGTAGAGTTTTTACCTAGAAAAACGTACCTTAGCCCAGATGGGAGAGGTTTGAGCTCTACTTTTGGTGCCTTTAGCTCGGACCAATCGTTTGTGCAGGATTCGGCGTTGCACTCGGTCGAGTGACTTCGGTACTCGGTCGAGTTGGTGGTCGAGCTGACGGTCGAGCTGATGGTCGAGCTATCCAAAGTTGCTAATTGAACTGACCAGACTTCCTCTCTTTGTGCTGGTAATCCCTCAAAAACCTCTGGGTGGTCTGATTCTCTACCTGAGTCCAATATCTTCTCATAAGCCTTGGTTTCTTGATGAATGAATCCTTCCTCCCCACTCTTGGTTAAAACAGTTCTAAGGTGATCTTGTTCTGCTAGTTCTTCCATCAATTCCTCTGATAGTTTGTCCATTTCTTCAGTCCAAAAGACTTGCCCTCCAATGGTTGGTTTCTTCATAGTCTCCACAATGTCAAATGTCATTTTGAAGTCCTCTCCCAGGTTAAGATCAATCTTCCCTTGTCTCACATCAATTATTGCTCCTGCTGTAGCTAGGAAAGGTCTCCCTAGTATCAAAGGATCCGTTGGTTCTTCATCCATTTCCAAAACCACAAAGTCCAATTTGAGTGGTTGTAAACAGTTAAGATATGCATAAAGATCTAATTTAAGCCAGATGAAAAGGATTTTGCCACTAAACAATCCTATGATGAAAGTGTAAAGTGCAGAAGGTAAACTAAATGAACTAAGAACTAAATGCAAATGAAATAGAATGATTAAAACAGTAATGATGCAACCAACAGAAACAGAAACTAAGATAAAGAACAAATGCAAGACAATAATGAACAGGACACTAAATGGATGCAGCAGAAATGGAACAGGAATGAAACAAGACAATCACAAATCACAAATAACAGAGTTCTGGGGATGAACTCGAGCCAGCACTCGACCAAGTGTAGGTCGAGTGAGTGGTCGAGCTAGACTAAACGCAGGAACAGAGCAATGCAATAAAAACAGAGTAATGCAAAGACAGATCAAACTACAATCAAGCAACAGGATTAAGACTGTAAAATCAATAAACAAAGAAGGACTTGAGGAGGGATTCATGGGCTGGACTAATGATTGAGGCTATCTAACTTGATCAACAAATCTCAAACAACATGAGCTAATCTCTAGACATATGAATCCAAGACAAGTTTCTCCCACTCTCATGGTCAAGAAACAATCAAACCTATGCATTTCTAGACTTGCTCTCACATAGTAAAGAATCTACACAAGCAGGCAGTAAGAAATATGTCTCATACCAAACAAAACCTCTAATCTCTTAGCAAGCAAGATGGTAAGCTCTAGATCTAGCCTTATCTATGCCTCTTAAACATTGGTGTGATGCTAAGATGCTTGAAATCAGATCCTACCCTCTCAGATATAGGATCAGCATTAAGAACATCTACCCTAGAAGAGATCTACAACAATCAAGCTTGATCAAGCCAAACAAACCTCATTCACAGCCCAGCCTAACCCATCCTCAAGATCCTAAACTACTACTCACAAGAACACATGATAAACATCAAAATCATAAACCCGAAAAGATTGAAACTTGCATCATTAGATAGATAAAACAAAGATCTACAATATTGAAAAAGAAATGAAACTTAAATTCTCAATATTAAGAAAGTTATTAAACTAACAATAATGAGAAATTTAGTCTTTTCAAGTACAAGATCTTAGGAAAATAAAAAGCAAAAGGAATAAATCCCAAAAAGGTAAATACTAGGTTTTTAAGAATATCTAAAAGCTGACTCCTTTTGTGGCTGCAGTACAAGGCTTTATATAGGAGGAGTGGAAGCCCTAAAAATGCTAAAAGACAAAATAGTCAACGGCTCGGTCAACTCGACCTGTGCTCGGTCGAGTGGCAGGTCGAGCTGGCTTCTCTCGTGCATTGTCCACTCGGTCGAGTCCTCCTCAGCACACGGTCGAGTGTCTGGTCGAGTGTGCGGTCGAGTTGGACTCCGGACCTTGTTATTTCAGCCTTAACTCTCTTGCTTTCCCTTCATGATTGCTTCACTCCTTCCTCAACATTGCTTCCATGCTCCTTAAGCTCCAAAATCACCTGTTTATGCATGAAAAGATGCAAATGCAATGCAACTAAACTCTAATGCATGATTAGTCCTAAAGCTATGCAATAACGGTGAAAATGGATAGCAAAAGATACAAAAGATGTGAATATACTAAGGGAAAAACAGGGTAAAATATATGAACATCATCTGTTGATTCAAACAAGGTTCAAGGGTCCTCACAATCTTCAGAGACTCCTTGATCACATCAACAAACTACCAAGGGACCTGAGACAGCAGAAAACAAGGATCTATCAGGAACAAGAACAACATGTGCTAATGGACCAACAAGATCAACAAGCTCCAAAAGCAAGAAACATTGGTGCTGGAGATGCACCAAACACACATAACCAGAGAGCTGGTATTGTGCCTCCTACTGTTGCCAACAACAACTTTGAGATCAAAAGTGGATTGATCTCAATGATTCAAGCCAACAAGTTCCATGGGTTGCCAATGGAAGATCCCCTGGACCACCTTGATGAATTTGATAGGATATGTGGTCTCACTAAGATCAATGGAGTCAGTGAGGATGGATTCAAGTTAAGGCTATTCCCCTTCTCACTTGGAGATAAGGCTCACCTTTGGGAGAAGACTCTTCCTACTGGAGCAATAACCACATGGGATGCTTGCAAAAAAGCTTTCTTGGCCAAATTCTTTTCCAATGCTAGAACTGCTAGATTGAGAAATGAAATTTTTGGGTTTGCTCAAAGGAATAATGAGAGTTTTTGTGAAGCTTGGGAAAGGTTTAAAGGATTCCAGACTCAGTGTCCTCACCATGGTCAATGAGGACTATGACAGAACACTAAGGTCCACCTCCATTGATCAAGAGGAGAAGTACAAGAAGGACTTGGAGATGGTCAATGAGAAGTTTGACAGGATCCTCCTTAGCCAACAAAAATCTATTCACTTCATTGGTGAGGAAGAGGTTCCAGTTCAAGAAGGGGAGAATGAATTTGCTGAGTTGTGCTACATGCAAAACCAGGGAGGATTTAAGGGCTACAACCAAGGAGGTTTCAAGAACAACAATCTATCTTATAGGAGTACCAATGTAGCTAATCCACAAGACCAAGTCTACCCACCTCAACAGCCTCAACAGCAACAAACCTACATCCCCAAACAACAACATCAAGTGTTCCAGCCTCAGTTGTGTCCCCCACCAGGGTTTCAGACTAACCAAGGCCAAGAACAAGACTTAAGAGCAATGATGCATCAATTGTTGATTGGGCAAACACAAGGAAAGATTGAGGCAACAAACAGATTTGCTGAGCTGAACAGGAGGATATCAAATGTTTACAGTGAACTCCATGCCAAGTTTGACACACTTACTTCCATGATTGTGACTATGGAGAATCAACTAGCTAATGCCCCAAATAACAAAGTCAAGGCCATTATGCACTCTATAGAATCTGCTCATGCTATCAATCTACGCAGTGGAAGGGTTCTACCAACAAGAGAGGGAGCTTTACCAGACACTGAGGACAGTGGTGATCAAGAAGGGGAGGGTTTTCAACAAGAAGAAACTCAGAATGAAAACGCCATCGAACTCGACCCACCACTCGACAACCCACTCGACCGAGTGTGTGATCGAGCACCCGATCGAGCAGCCTCTCAAGAAAAAACTAAGCCAGTTGCTTCCAAAGAAAAAGAAGTCCGGTTCATTCCTCCTCTTTACAAGCCTCCACTACCTTTCCCAGGAAGATTTAAGAAGCAGATGGTTGAAAAATACAAGGCATTGTTTGACAAACAAGTTAGAGAGATTGAGCTTAGAATGCCTCTAATAGATGCATTTGTGATGATTCCTCCTTACCAGAAATTCTTGAAAGATGTTGTGATGGAAAGGATCAAAGAAGTTCAAGGGATGGTGATTCTTAGCCAAGAGTGCAGTGCCATCATCACAAAGCAAGTGAATCCTCAAAAGCTAAGGGATCCTGGTTTCTTTACTCTACCTTGCTCTATAGGCCCTATAACTGTCAACATATGCCTATGTGATTTGGGAGCCTCAGTAAGCCTAATGCCTCTATCAGTTGCTAAGCGCCTAGGGTTTACAAGATATAAGCCATGCAATATATCCTTGATCTTGGCTGATAGATCAATAAGATTACCACATGGTGTTTTGGAGGATCTACCAGTTAGAGTTGGAGAAGTAAAAGTCCCAACAGACTTTGTGGTCTTGGAAATGGATGAAGAACCAAAGGATCCTTTGATACTAGGGAGACTTTTCCTAGCTACAGCAGGAGCAATAATTGATGTGATACAAGGGAAGATTGATCTTAACTTGGGAGAGGACTTCAAAATGACATTTGACATTGTGGAGGCTATGAAGAAACCAACCATTGGAGAGCAAGTCTTTTGGACTGAAGAGATGGACAAACTATCAGAGGAATTGATGGAAGAACTAGCAGAACAAGATCACCTTAGAACTGTTTTAACCAAGAGTGGGGAGGAAGGATTCATTCATCAAGAAACCAAAGCTTATGAAGATATTGGACTCCTGTAGAGAATCAGACCATCCAGAGGTTTTTGAGGGATTACCAGCACAAAGAGAGGAAGTCTGGTCAGTTCAAATAGCAATTTTGGATAGCTCGACCATCAACTCGAGCACACACTCGACCGAGCACCAAAGCCACTCGACCGAGTGCAACGCTGAGTCCTACACAAATGATTGGTCCGAACTAAAGGCACCAAAAGTAGAGCTCAAACCTCTCCCATCTGGGCTAAGGTACGTTTTTTTAGGTAAGAACTCTACTTATCCTGTAATAGTAAATGCTAAGTTGAGTGAAAATGAACTTGATTTGCTAGTTGTAGAGCTAAGGAAGTATAGGAAAGCAATTGGTTATACTTTGGATGACATTCAAGGCCTTTCACCTAGTCTTTGCATGCATAGAATCCATCTTGAAAATGAATCCTACTCTAGTATTGAACCTCAAAGAAGGTTAAACCCCAACTTAAAAGAAGTAGTTAAAAAGGAGATCCTTAAGTTGCTTGATGCTGGTGCAATCTATCCTATCTCTGATAGTACTTGGGTTTCACAGTTCATTGTGTCCCAAAAAAGGGAGGAATAACTGTGGTAAAGAATGATCAGGATGAATTAATTCCCACTAGAACCATTACAGGGCATAGAATGTGCATTGACTATAGAAAGCTTAATTCAGCTACTAGGAAAGATCATTTTCCTCTTCCTTTCATTGATCAAATGTTGGAAAGATTAGCTAATCACACTCACTACTGTTTCTTGGATGGATATTCTGGATTTTTCCAAATTCCTATTCATCCCAATGATCAAGAGAAGACAACATTCACATGTCCATATGGTACTTTTGCTTATAGAAGGATGCCATTTGGATTATGTAATGCTCCAGCAACTTTTCAAAGATGCATGATGTCTATCTTCTCTGATCTCATTGAGGATGTTGTGGAAGTTTTTATGGATGATTTCTCTGTCTATGGAGACTCCTTTCCTTCTTGTCTTGCTAATTTATGCAGGGTTTTAAAGAGATGTGAGGAGACAAATCTTGTTTTGAACTGGGAAAAGTGTCACTTCATGGTTGAAGAAGGGATAGTTCTTGGTCATAAGATTTCAGAAAAGGGGATTGAGGTTGATAAGGCAAAGATTGAAGTCATGGTTCAACTCCAACCACCAAAAACAGTCAAGGACATAAGAAGCTTTCTTGGGCATGCTGGGTTTTATAGGAGATTCATCAAGGATTTCTCAAAGATAGCTAGGCCATTGACAAGGTTGCTATGTAAGGAGACTGAGTTCAACTTTGATGAAGATTGCTTGAAGGCTTTCAAGGAGATCAAAGCTGCTTTGATTTCAGCTCTAATAGTCCAAGCTCCAAACTGGGATCTTCCATTTGAGATTATGTGTGATGCTTCAGACTTTGCAGTAGGAGCAGTCCTAGGTTAGAAAAAAGATAAGAGGCTGCATGTGATTCACTATGCAAGTAGAACCTTGGATGAAACTCAAGGAAGATATTCAACAACAGAGAAAGAGCTCTTAGCAGTGGTATTTGCCTTTGAAAAGTTCAGAAGCTACTTAGTAGGGTCCAAGGTGATTGTGTACACTGATCATGCTGCTTTGAGGCATATCTACTCAAAGAAGGATACAAAACCAAGGTTGTTGAGATGGATTTTGCTTCTCCAAGAGTTTGACATGGAAATAGTTGATAAAAAGGGGATAGAGAATGGAGTAGCTGATCACTTGTCTAGAATGAGGATAGAAGAGGAGATTCCAATTGATGATTCAATGCCTGAGGAGAAACTGATGCTGATTAGGTCAACACGGCTCCCCACTCGACCTCTCACTCGAACATGCACTCGGGCGAGTATGTTTGGGTGCCCGATTGAGCAGGACGAGATGGAGGAGTGGATGGCACTTGAGAGTGAAGATCTGCCTTGGTATGTTGATATAGTCAATTACAAGGTGTGTGAAGAAGTCCCAGCAGACATGGACTCTTAGAGGAAGAAGAAACTCCTCAAGGACATCAATGGATACTATTGGAATGAACCTTACTTATACAAGAAGGGATCAAATGGATTGTTTAGAAGGTGCATAGCAGAGAATGAAGTTGAAGGAGTATTAGGACATTGCCATGGTTCTGCTTATGGAGGCCATTTTGCAACTTTCAAGACAGCCCAAAAAGTCTTACAAACTGGTCTATGGTGGCCTACATTGTTCAAGGACACTCAAAAGTTCATCACAAAATATGATGCTTGCCAAAGGATGGGGAATATCACAAGAAGGAATGAGATGCCTCAAAATCCAATTCTTGAAGTTGAGATATTTGATGTGTGGGGAATTGATTTCATGGGACCCTTTAATCCCCCTTCAAATGGGAATGCCTACATCTTAGTAGCAGTGGACTATGTCTCCAAATGGGTGGAAGCCATTGCTAGCCCCACTAATGATCACAAGGTAGTTCTTAAACTTTTCAAGAACATAATCTTTCCAAGGTATGAAATCCCAAGAGTTGTGATAAGTGATGGAGGATCACACTTCATCAATAAGATCTTTGAAGGAATGCTAAGGAAGTATGGAGTTAAGCACAAGGTGTCTACAGCCTATCACCCTCAGACAAGTGGGCAAGTTGAGGTGTCAAACAAACAGATCAAGGCCATTCTATCAAGAATAGTAGGAGCAACAAGGAAGGATTGGTCTAGTAAACTTGATGAAACACTTTGGGCTTATAGAACAGCTTTCAAAACACCTATAGGAAGAACCCCATTCCAGCTTGTGTATGGAAAGTCTTGTCACCTTACAGTTGAAGTTGAATACAAGGCTCTATGGACAATCAAACTTTTGAACCTGGATCTTGAAACAACACAAGCTAAGAGAAGCCTTGATTTGCATGAACTTGAGGAGATCAGATTGGAGGCTTATGAAAACTGCAAAATCTACAAGGAAAGGACTAAGGCTTTCCATGATAAGAAGATTCTCATAAAGGACTTTAGGCCTGGAGACCAAGCCTTGCTTTACAATTCAAAACTCAAGTTATTCCCTGGGAAGTTGAAAAATAGATGGGGAGGTCCTTTTGAAAAAAAAGAGGTTTTACCATATGGAGCTGTCACACTTCTCAACAGGGATGGTAGTGAGTTCACAGTTAATGGTCAGAGGGTTAAGAAGTATTTGGGAGAGAAGGAGACACATGAGAAGTGCTCAATACTTCTCATGGATGCCCCTCAAGCTTGAAGAGTCATAGAAGTCAATCTTAGTGACTCTAAACAAGCTCACTAGGGAGGAAGTCCCTAAGGTATCTCTGTATATATTGCTTAGGATTTTGGTATTTTGACTTTTGTTTTGGTGTTTTCATGGTCAGGAAAGCAAGGGAGTCTAAACAGAAGAAGAGAGGGAGACTCGCGGTCCAGCTCAACCCCCTCACTCAGACATGCACTCGACCGAGTCACGGTCGATCGCCATCATCGAGCTGCCCCAATCTCCATCTCCAAGTCACCAACAAGACCCCAACTACACCTTTGACAGCATGCAAGAGGATGTGGACAACTTCTTCTCCAATCCTTAAGGTACCAATATCACCTTCACTTGTAAATATCATTACATTTCATATTTGTGTTTTGTTTTTAGTCTTGAATCCTCATTCAAATTTCTTTCACACAGGGGACTGTGTGATTTAAGTTTGGGGGAGGGTTTGAGATAGCATTTGACATTGTGTTTTGCGATCTTATTTCAAAATTTTAGCATCCTCATATTAGTATTTGCATAAGCATCTAAGGCATAGAAAAACCAAAAAAATTTGAAAATTTTTGAAAAAATCTTTATAAAAAAAAAAGAGTGTTCATGTAGATTGCATTGCATATTAGAATCTTGTTTAGCATGTTTCATGTAGGATTGTATAATATTTGCATTAGGGATCTATGATGAGTATTTCCTTGTTAGTTTGCTCATTCACTAGACTAGGATCAATGCCCAAGTTAATAGTACTTTGATGCTAGTTGAGTGGTTAGAAGCATAAGATTGAACCAAGCCTTGAATTCCTGCATTGTATTTGGTCTATATTGAAGCATGTTGTGATTTGACACCATTTCCTATCTATAAGAACCTAATATTGACTTTCAATTATCAATGTGCGCATTGCTTTAAACTCATGGATACCATATACATATTTGGATCATCTTTCTCCTTTTTATCACTCTTGTTGATCCAAGTAGCTGATTTCCTCATTAAGAATCAGTTTCCCTACCCTTAACCAACCCTTCTTTCAAGCCTTGTTTATTCTTGTGTGTGTGAGGCCTATTTTGGGATTGAGCTTGGTAGAAAGTGTTAGGTTTGAACTGACAAGAGTAAAGCCTTATGTAGTTCTAGTTTGCACTTTTCAAACTAGATAGGTCTAGGTGGTTCACTTGTAGGGTTTGGGACTTGGCTGTTATGAAAAGAAAAAAGAAAAAAAAAAAAAAAGAGAAAAGAAAGAAAAAGAGTAGAGTCTTTAAGAGGAGATTGTGTTTAAGCAAGGTCTAGTGAGAGGATGGGAAGCAAAAATTGTTGAAGATGGTTCTAGTTAAAGAAAAGAAAAGAAAGAAAAGAAAAGTCTAGCAAAAAGCTTGTATGTCTTAAGAATAAGAAGAAAAGAGAACCATAGCAAATAAGTATGAATCCCCCATCCCACGATCAAATAAGAAACCTCTCCTAATACTTGAAAACCAAAAGAGAAAAGGGTGAAAGAGAAAAGAAGAAGTTAAAGGGTAGCACTAGGATCATTTGGGTTTTGATTGCTAAGATAAACACTTTGGGTGCCTTTGGGTAGACAAGGTTTTATTCTTGTATGTGTCTAGGTGTTCTTACCTTTAGCATTCTTCTAAAGCTCAATCCATTTTTATGAGAGAACCTTGATATTGATAAGCCCCACTCTAAAAAGAGACCATCATTGTCTCAAAGCCTTTACCTCCAAGCCAAATGAGTTTAAGCATTGCATAGAATTGATTCATGTTCTTGATTAATGAATGTTAAAGGAAATGGTTGATTTGAATGCATGTGGATATCTAAGGCTGAAATCAGTAAAAGTTGTTATATGCTTCTAACAGCCTTAGCTCAGGATGGTAACTTTCAAATTTTCCCATTAGCTTTCGATGTTGTTGACACTGAAAATGATGAGTCTTTGCGTAGGTTTTTTACACAACTCAAAGTTGCCATTCCCGACGAAAAGGATCTTGCGATAATCTCCGACAAACATAAGTCAATAGGGAAAGCGATTGGTCAAGTATATCTGTTGGCTTCGCGTGGAATTTGCACTTACTATTTGTATAAGAACATCTTGGTGAAGTTCAAAGGAAAACATTTGTTCCCTTTGGTGAAAAAAGCGGCAAGGTGTTATAGGTTAACTGATTTTAATGAGGCTTTCAATGAGATTGAAACACGTCATCCCAAACTACATGGATACCTCCAACGAGCTGGTGTCCGAATGTGGGCGCATGTTCATTTCCCGGGTGAAAGGTACAATTTAATGACCACGATATTGTAGAATCAATGAACCATGCACTGTCAAAGGCTAGAAGTCTTCCCATAGTTCGACTGCTAGAATCGACAACGGAATATGATGACTAGATGGTATCTGAACTCAGAGAGGATGCGAAATCGCAGCTAACAACGCTCACTCAAGGTGTTGAGAAACTGATACAGGTAAGTTTAGATAAGTCAGTCGTCAATGTAACTCAGCCATAACAGTTTTCATATCTCAGCTGTAATTGTTTCCATATCTCAGCCATTACCATTATTGTTTTTATAACTCAGCCATAATTTTTTCCATAACCCAGCCGTAATTGTTTTCATAACTCAGTCGTAATTGTTTTCATAACTCAGTCGTAATTATTTTCATAACTCAGCCGTAAACGTTTTTTTTTTGTGTTCTACTCCCTACTAGGACCGTGTCACCGCAGCAAGACTTTTGGAGGTACAAACGATTTATGCTTTACGTGTGCAAGTGAAATATGGATCATCTTTGCATGTTGTAAATTTGGAACTAAAAAGTTGTACATGCCGTCGTTTCGACCACGAGAAAATACCATGCATCCATGCAATCGCAGCTACAGAGCATATGGATGTGTGTTGTATATCCATGTGCGATCCGAAATTTAGGAGTGTTGATTTGGTTAACGGATGGGCTGGATCAATCATGCCTCCAGATGAATCATTCCCTGTTCCTGAAGCTGTGGATAATCAACCGTGCTTGCCTCCGATTGTTGTAAACCAGCCAGGAAGGCCCAAGAAGCGTAGGATTAAATCTTCTTTGGAAGTTGCCATCAAAAATAAACGCCCGAGGAAGCAACACGCATGTTCGCGATGTCATTAGGCACAATGTGAAAACTTGTCGGATATAGTTAGGGAGATATATTTTATTTTGTGTAATAACTCAGCTGTCAAGGATTATAACTCAGCCGTCATATTAATCGACGAGACCTTCCATTTCCATTTTTAGATTGTTTCTTGTGATAACTCAGCCATACCAAAATATTTCTTGACGGCTGAGTTATATATTTACAGGAAAACGAAAGTTCACGTCGATTCATGTTATGGCTGAGTTATAATGAGTTATGGCTGTGTTATCACAAGCAACAATCTGAAAGCAAATGACTTATTTATACGACTTGACGGCTGAGTTATAGTTTTACGGGAAAACGAAAGGTCACGTCGATTCATGCTACGACTGAGTTATAATGAGTTATCACGAGAAATAATCAGAAAGCAAACGACTGATTTATATGACTTGACGGCTCAGTCATAGTTTTACGGAAAACGAAAGGTCTCGTCGATTCATGTTATGGCTGAGTTATAATGAGTTATGGCTGCGTTATCACGAGAAATAATCTGAAAGCAAACAACTGATTTATACGACTTGACGGCTGAGTTATAGTTTTACGGGAAAACGAAAGGTCTTGTCGATTCATGTTACGGTTGAGTTATAATGAGTTATGGCTGAGTTATCAAATGAAAAATCTATATGGCTGAGTTATCAAAAGAAAGGCCGCGTCTATTATTAGGTTAACTTATGGTTTCCCGCCAAAATATTGCTTAACGGCTGAGTTGATAAGGTAAAACTGGAAACCACTGCTGGAAATTCTAAAGGATCTCAGAGAATGAAAGGGAACAGTTTTTGCACATGTTTTCATAGTCTCCATAGCAGAGAGAATGAAAACCATAATCCAAACAACACATCACAGCACAAGCGGGTGAAGTTGAGTGGCAGACTGTCAGGATAGCGATGGGCGGCTGAGTATGAGTTTTTCCAGGCCGTCTTATAACGAGATAACTCAAACAAAAACTCATCACCGGTTACCCTGACAACCGCAGACAGCAGAGGATAATGATGTGCATCAAACAGCTGGATGTAATGGATGGTCATAACCTCATTCCCTTGACAAATACTTAGTACCCCACATGCTAAGCTGGCATCAACATTGGCCGGTACATTACGACTGAGAACATTAATACCACGCTGGATATCTCTAACCTCAGCCACAACCCTTAGCCTTTCGTAGTAAATGGCAATGGGGTTGCCGGCCTCAAAGCATTTGACGAAGAAAGGCCTGTACCGCCCTTTAATTTGGAGGCCACCATTAGGGGCATTGGATGTGTTGATTTGCGATGGATCAATACAAAGAGCAGTTATCTTTAGAACTTCTTTACTGTATACTGCATTTTTCCCTATGACCAGCCCTTAAAATAGAACCAAGTGACCACAATCGATCTTCTGCAGCAAGGGAAACGATTTTTATGAAAACATCGTCAGGGAGATCCGGCATCTTGGGTGCTCGAGCGGACATAGTCTTGTAAACAATAATTTTATTCTAGTCTGTAGTTGAGAGGTAATAGACTAAAGAAACGAGAATATTATAACTCAGTCACTTGGTTCTATTTATAGTTGAGAGGTAATAAATAGACTTATAATTTTATTGTTAAGCAATATTTTGGCGGGAAACCATAAGTTAATCCTGTAATAGACGCATCAACGAGACCTTCACGGATTTATAAATCACTATAACTCAGCCGTCACATGATTAAACGTGACCTTTCGTTTTCCTATTAATACTATAACTCAGCCGTCAAGTCATATATATATTTCAGCTATCTACTTTCAGATTGTTAATTGTGATAACTCAGCTATCACTTACTATAACTCAGCCATGACATCAATCGATGAGACCTTTCGTTTTCCTGTAAAACTATAACTCAGCCGTTAAGCAATATTTTGGCGGGAGACCATAAGTTAACCAAATAATAGATGCAACATTTCTTTTGATAACTCAGCCATCACATGAATCCTA
Source organism: Camelina laxa (assembly GCA_024034495.1). NCBI lineage: Eukaryota > Viridiplantae > Streptophyta > Magnoliopsida > Brassicales > Brassicaceae > Camelina > Camelina laxa. The sequence goes on along the minus strand of CM043880.1, from coordinate 26,896,525 downwards.
TAAACAGTTTAGTTTTACAAGAGTATATCAGGTTTTTAGAAAGTTTTAAAAGGCTTTACAAGTTGTTTATAATGTTTTAAAACAGTAAAATCTGAATAAAAAATTCTTTTAAAATGGAGTTTACAACAGCACAGACTGAAATAATTTATTAAAAGGAACAAATAGAAGATAAATTATTCAAGAGTTTTTGAAATAGATTTGAACTATTTAAGTTCATATATCAGTTTCCTCTCCCAATGTATTGGTTTGTCATATCTCTAGCCATTGCTTCAAACCTTGCCCTATCAGATTTGTAGAGGACTAGAGGTTGGCAACATTTTCATTGATCTGGTCTTCATCATCGACCTCTGGTTCAATCAGCTTCTCCACTAATCTCTTGAAAAACAAAATAACTGGCATGGGATGCCAATAGGTAGACTTTAACACTCTTAGGTATATGCCTCCGTTATCTGATATGTTTGGGTGGAAAATTTTTGTGATGAAACAAACCTGCATTTTCAAGAAATTATGTTTAAAAAACTAGTGAGTTGCTGAAAAAGAGGAGTCCTAATACGCATGCTTGCTAAATAAAGGGGAGTATAATCAAAACAGATTCCTTTGGGGGTTTATTTGGGTAATCAGGCAGAAAATGAAGACTCATTTTGAACACTCCCCCTACATGTGGGGTGTTCACCGGTCCAATTAAAGTAGCCTCCCAATGGTAAATGTTGTCATCAACAGTTACTAACAAAAAGGCAAACACACTCAATCTCTTTTATCCTTAACAGTAAAACAAATCTAATCTGAAGATGTATGAGTTTACTTGCTGTGACGTTTGTCGAATGATCCTTGTTCAAATATTTCAACGCAAGCCTTGGATTAGTTGAAGAAAGATGCGCCATTTCTGAAGGATTGAAAGATGAAGGTATTAAAATTTGTCGAATCTGAGAGATGATTTTTACGTGTTTGTGAGACAAAGGTTTGATGTGTAAGTGAAGAGCAAAAAGTATTTATAATACCCGAAACGTTGTTTTGGTTTAAAAAGTACCCCTTCGGCTTCATAAATACATAATTCTTATCTACTTTCAGATTGTTAATTATGATAACTCAGCCATCACTTACTATAACTCAGTCATGACATTAATCGACGAGACCTTTCGTTTTCCCGTAAAACTATAACTCAGCCGTTAAGCAATATATTGGCAGGAAACCATAAGTTAACCTAATAATGGACGCAGAAACCATAAGTTAACCTAATAATTTTAATATTCAATTGTTGACCCGAGTGATGTTCTTCTTCTTAAAAAACGAAAATCCCCAAATGACGAATGCTTAAACCCTAAAAAATCAAATTCTCGTAAATCAAGTTCTGAGAATCATGAGCAATGTATCTGGAGATTCGAGTTGTTGATCAAATGTCCGAGAGAGAGGACGAGGTACAATTGTTGGCGTGCCTAAGAGATGTTGGTGTGGAGAAGCAATCGTGGCTAAAAATTCAAAATCGGAGTCAAATCTTTGTCGACGATACTTCCGTTGTGGGTATGCAGCTGCGAAGAAGGTAGAGTCTGTTCTTGTTTTTGTTGAATCTGTTCTTGTTGTTTTGGTTTATGTTGAATCTATTATTATTGTTGTCTCCATCACCTTGATAGCTTATGAATGATGACCATGTCTTCAAGTGGGTCGATGAGGCACTGTTGGATGAGGTAGAGTCTTTCTCTGTTCAAACTGTAAAACTACAAATGGAAATAGAGATTGAGAAGAAGATGCAAATGGATCTTGAGAAAGAGTTATTTGAGAGGGTTGAAGATGCAAAATCAGAATTGACTGCAAGGATGAAGATGATGATAGTTGTGATAGTTTTTGGTTATATGATTTTTGATCTATTTAAGATAGCAGGATGAGCTAGTGTAGCAGGATTTTGTGTTTGGTTGTATGATGGGATTATGTTCCCATAATGTTGTTGTTAATGGTTATGGATTCCAAGCAAACTAATGTTGTTGTTAATGGTGTTTATCAATCTCTTCTAACAACTCAGCCATAAATATACTACAACTCAGCCATAACTCACTATAACTCAGCCGTCACATGACCTTTCATTTTCCCGTAAATATTATAACTCAGCCGTCAAGTCATTTATATCTTTCATTTACTTTCAAATTGTTTCTTGTGATAACTCAGCCATAACTCAATTTAACTCAGATGTCACATGATCTTTTGTTTTCCCGTAAATATTATAACTCAGCCGTCAAGTCTTATATACACAAGAGAGGTCAAGTCACTATAACTCAGCTTTCGTTTTCCATTAAATTCGAATTGATTACATTCACTTCGGCAATTCGCCAAAAAAAAAATAATAATAATAAATAAAAAGCGACAAGCATCGTATCAGCGAACTAGTTCCCATGGGAAGGCTATCTAGCATTCTGAACGGTCCTAAAGTCTTAGAATGGGAGCCAGACTGGATAGATCGGACTCCAACGGTTCTTCCACCACCAGCTTGCTCAGTTCAGATCACCAGATCTGACGATCCCGCCTTAAGGCTTCAAGCCTTTCCATCGGCAATTCGGAGCCCTTGGACACCATTTCCTCCAAGAAGGCACATGGACCTTCTACGTCATGGGTTTCATGGAAGAAATAGTCCGTTGACTCCAAGTAGTTGATGTACCGTCTGAGCCTCTCCAGGCATGCTCGGTAGGTCCAGACATCCGTGATGTGCGGGAAGTCAGACTCTCCCAAAGGTTCGTAATCACCTTCGGGTAAGTTGGGAACCACCATACGGGAGACATGTTCTTCGCACGAGGCATGCTCAGCAAGTGCACGAGTCATGCGCCACTTCACCAGAAAAAAACTTTCGGCGATGAGCTCATCCAGGACTCGGATAGTCCCTTCGAATCGGCAGAGCCGAAAGACTTGCTCGAGTTTAAGACGAAGTGCTTTAATATACGCGCCAAGTCTCTTGTGACGATCTCGGTACATCCCGAGTTCCTTTTGCAAAGGATCCCCTTCCGGCTCGACGATGTTGAAACTCGGAACGAGTTCACAGGATCGAGACGTCTCTGTCTCCTCTTGAGGGGGGGGGGCATTATTAGATGCATTCGGATCAAAACCGCTAGTTCCAGCGGCTATCAGTTCTCGGGATCGTTTCAACCATGCAGATCGGGTAGTCACTGGCATCTTTGCTAGTTTCTTTCTAGTTCTGAATGCTCTGAACATTTCCAACCCTTTCCCTATTTATACTAAAACTTGGAACGCAACCCCCATTGATTCCACTACGGCCCGAGAATAACTCTAAAAGACCGTGCAAACATTCAATGTTTCTTGTCACGTGACCCAAAAAATCATTATAATTTGTCCTTTATGACGATATCTCAACCATTACGGATTTATAAATCACTATAACTCAGCTGTCACATGAATCAACGAGATCTTACGTTTTCCCGTAAATATTATAACTAAGCCGTAAAGTCATATATATCAGATTGTTTCTTTCAGATTGTTTCTTGTGATAACTCAGTCAAAACTCACTATAACTCAGCCGTCACAGGACCTTTCCTTTTGCCGTAAACATTATAACTCAACCGTAAAGCGATATTTTGGTGGGAAACCATAAGTTAACCTAATAATAGAACGTGGTAAAAATCACTCTAAGTCTATAAAAATTCTACATTACGGATTTATAATCTAGAATAACTCAGCCGGTATTACGATGTTCCAGCCATTACGGATTTATAAATCATTATAACTCAGCTGTCACATGAATAGACGAGACCTTACGTTTTCCGTAAATATTATAACTCAGCCGTCAAGTCATATATATCATAATGTTTCTTTGAGATTGTTTCTTGTGATAACTAAGTCAAAACTCACTAGAACTCAGCCGTCACATGACCTTTCGTTTTTCCTTAAATATTATAACTCAGTCGTAAAGCGATATTTTGGCGGGAAACCATAAGTTAACCTAATAATAGAACGTGGTAAAAATCACTCTAAGTCTATAAAAATCCTACATTACGGATTTATAATTTAGACTAACTCAGCCGGTACTACAATATCTCAGCCATTACGGATTTATAAATCAATATAACTCAGTTGTCACATGAATCGACGAGACCTTACGTTTTCCCGTAAATATTATAACTCAGCCTTAAATTCATATATATCATATTGTTTCTTTCAGATTGTTTCTTGTGATAACTCAGGCAAAACTCACTTTAACTCAGCCGTCACATGACCTTTCGTTTTCCCGTAAATATTATAACTCAGCCGTACAGCGATATTTTGGTGGGAAACCATAAGTTAACCTAATAATAGAACGTGGTAAAAATCACTCTAAGTCTATAAAAATCCTACATTACGGATTTATAATTAGGCCGGTATTACGATATCTCAGCCATTATGGATTTATAAATCACTATAATTCAGTTGTCACATGAATCGACGAGACCTTATGTTTTCCCGTAAATATTATAACTCAGCCATGAAGTCATATATATCAAATAGTTTCTTTCAGATTGTTTGTTGTGATAACTCAGTCAATACTCACTATAACTCAGCCTTACATGACATTTCGTTTTCCCGTAAATATTATAAGTCGGCCGTAAAGCGATATTTTGGCGGGAAATCATAAGTTAACCTAATAATAGAACCTGGGAAAAATCACTCTAAGTCTATAAAATTCCTACATTACGGATTTATAATTTAGAATAACTCAGCCGGTATTACGATATCTCCGCCATTACGGATTTATAAATCACTATAACTCAGCCGTCACATGAATCGACGAGACCTTACGTTTTCCCGTAAATATTATAACTCAGCCGTAAAGTCATATATATCATATTGTTTCTTTCAGATTGTTTCTTGTGATAACTCAGTCAAAACTCACTTTAACTCAGCCGTCACATGACCTTTCGTTTTCCCGTAAATATTATAACTCAGCCGTACATCAATATTTTGGTGGGAAACCATAAGTTTACCTAATAATAGAACGTGGTAAAAATCACTCTAAGTCTATAAAAATCCTACATTACAGATTTATAATTATGCCGGTATTACGATATCTCAGCCATTATGGATTTATAAATAACTATAACTCAGTTGTCACATGAATCGACGAGACCTTATGTTTTCCCGTAAATATTATAACTCAGCCATGAAGTCATATATATCAAATAGTTTCTTTCAGATTGTTTGTTGTGATAACTCAGTCAATACTCACTATAACTCAGCCTTACATGACATTTTGTTTTCCCGTAAATATTATAACTCGGCCGTAAAGCGATATTTTGGCGGGAAATCATAAGTTAACCTAATAATAGAACCTGGGAAAAATTACTCTAAGTCTATAAAATTCCTACATTACAGATTTATAATTTAGAATAACTCAGCCGGTATTACGATATCTCCGCCATTACGGATTTATAAATCACTATAACTCAGCCGTCACATGAATCGACGAGACTTTACGTTTTCCAGTAAATATTATAACTCAGCGGTAAAGTCATATATATCAGATTTTTTCTTTCAGATTGTTTCTTGTGATAACTCAGTTAAAACCCACTATAACTCAGCCGTCACTTGACCTTTCATTTTCCCGTAAATATTTTAACTCAGCCGTAAAACGATATTTTGGCGGGAAACCATAAGTTAACCTAATAATAGAACGTGGTAAAAATCACTCTAAGTCTATAAATCTCCTACATTACGGATTTATAATTTAGAATAACTCAGCCGTTACATGAATGAACGAGACCTTTTGTGTTCCCTTAAATACCATAACTTAGCCGTAAAATTGTATAAATCAGTCGTGGAAGCATAAAAGGTGGATAACAACAGGGACCTTTAATAAATGAATAAAATACTCGCATAAGAAATGTAAAATAATTATTTTAATATAAACAGACTTTAGAGTCACGAGTTGGTAAGGTAAAACTGGAAATCACTGCTGGAAACACTAAAGGATCTCAGAGACTTTGAGGGACAACCACCAAAGGTAACAGTTTCTGCACGTGCTTTCAAAACAGTCTCCATAGCCGAGGGGATAGAGACCGTTATGCAAATAACACATCACAGCACAAGCGGGTGAAGGGAGTGGCGGGTGGTCAGGATAGCGAAGGGAGGCTGTGTATGAGTTTTTCTGGGCCGTCTTATAACGAGATAACTCAAACAGAAAATCATCACCGGTTGCCCTGAAACCCGTACACAGCAGAGGATAATGATGTGCATCAAACAGCTGGAGGTAATGGACGGCCATAACCTCATTACCTTTGACAAATACTTAGTACCCCACACGCTAAGGTGGCATCAACATCGGCCGGTACATTACGAATGAGAATATCAATCCCACACTGGATATCTCTATCCTCAGCCACAACCCTTAGCCCTTCGTAGTAAATGGTAATGGGGTTGCCGGCCTCAAAGCATTTGACGAAGAAAGGTCTGTACTGCCCTTCAATTTGGAGGCCACCATCAGGGGCATTAGATGTGTTGATTTGTGATGGATCAGTACAAAGGCAATAGATAGCAGCTGTCTTCAGAACTTCTTTACTGTATACTGCATTTTTTTCCCTATGACCGGCCCTTAAAATAAAACCAAGTGACCACCATCGATCTTCTGCAGCAAGGGAAACGATTTTTATGAAAACATCATCGAGAGATCCGGTATCTTGGGTGCTCGAGCGGACATAGTGTTGTAAACAATAATTTTATTGTTAAGCAATATTTTTGCGGGAAACCATAAGTTAATCATGTCATAGACGCATCGACGAGACTTTACGTTTTCCCGTAAATATTATAACTCAGCCGTAAAGTTATATATGTCAGATTGTTTCTTTCGGATTGTTTCTTGTGATAACTCAGTTAAAACCAACTATAACTCAGCCGTCACATGACCTTTCGTTTTCCCGTAAATATTATAACTCAGCCGTAAAGCGATATTTTGGCGGGAAACAATAAGTTAACCTAATAATAGAACGTGGTAAAAATCACTCTAAGGCTATAAAAATCCTACATTACGGATTTATAATTTAGAATAACTCAGCCGTTACATGAGTGAACGAGACCTTTCGTTTCCCTTAAATACCATAACTCAGCCGTAAAATCCTATAAATCAGTCGTGGAAGCATAAAAGGTGGATAACAACAGGGACCTTTACTAAATGAAAAAATTACTCGCATAAGAAATGTAAAATAATTATTTTAAAATAAACAGACTTTAGAGTCACGAGTTGATAAGGGAAACGATTTTTATGAAAACATCATCGGGAGATCCGGCATCTTGGGTGCTCTTGCAGACATTGTGTTGTAAACAATAATTTTATTCTAGTCTGTAGTTGAGAGGTAATAGACTAAAGAAACGAGAATACTATAACTCAGTCACTTGGTTCTATTTGTAGTTGAGAGGTAATAAATAGACTAATAATTTCATTGTTAAGCAATATTTTGGCGGGAAACCATAAGTTAATCCTGTAATAGACGCATCGACGAGACCTTTACGGATTTATAAATCACTAGAACTCAGCCTTAACATGACCTTTCGTTTTCCCGTAATGATTATAACTCAGTTTTCAAGTCATATATATCAGCCATTTACTTTCAGATTGTAACTTGTAATAACTCAGCCATATCTCATTATAACTCAACCGTCACATGAATTTTCGTTTTCCCGTAAATATAGCTCAACCGTAAAGCGATATTTTGGCAGGAAACCATAAGTTAACCTAATAATAGACGCGACCTTTTCGTTTTTCCTCTACGTGACCTATTCGTTTTTCCTCTTGTTTTTCCTTTATATTCTCCTCATTCATATGTCTGACTTTCTTTCATCTCATTATTCGTTTCTATTGTTTCTCTTTATCTTCTCCTAAATCACAGATCTGTCTATCTGTCTATCTGTTACATCTTCCTATCGACATGGAAGTTGTTCCTCACATCGATGGACAGTTTTTTAGAGATGTCGAAGCGATCATTTGTGCCACTGGTCGGGAGAATATTCCGGTTCTAAACCCTGGTGTGGGTTCCTAGGTAGAAAAAACCACTGTTACGTGGTTCAAGTTCCTTCATGTTCTCTCTATCGCGATTGGAGGAATACTTCAACACAACTTGCATCATGCGTGGCCGACATATCGCTTGATTCCCTTCCAATTTAAGAGACGATGGTTTCTCATCCTCGCGGTAAGATCACTAAAAAAAACCACCATATTGATATTATTCTATACTCTTATCATTTCTTTCCTTAAATTGTAGCGTAAATACACTTGGGATCCAAAGCATACTTTAACGGTCTGGACGCAGTTTAATTTGGTGGCCAGAACGTTATTCAGATCCCAGATGCATGCTCTCAAGCGGATATGGGCGAGTTGTGGCAAATAACCCGACATGCTGGCTAGCATAGTTTGGAATGATTTGGTCGATATGTTTCAAGAATTTGGCCCAGATGACGTCGAGTTCAAAAAGTGATTTTCATTGTACTTTCGTGTCGTCTTCTATATGAACTATTAACTACGATTTGGTGTTTTTTTTTTTTTTTTCGTTTATGTTCTACCTCCATATTAATATAAACCAATCATTATTTTGATATCTCAGCCATTACGGAATGATGACTCAACCATAAAGTTTGATAAGTTAACCACAATATTTAATAACTCAGCCGTCAGTTTATCTAAAATATTACATAACTCAGTCGTGAATAACGATAACTCAGCCAGCACTCAAATTAGAATATGTAAAAATCACTCTAAATCTATAAATATCCCTTTTATTGGTTTTAATGATAGTAATATTCATTATTTTGAGTTATAATAATTTTAATATTAATTTGTCGGAAAATACTTTTACAAAAATGAAAATGCGTGAAAAAGTTCACATTATGAATATATTATGCGTGTGGATTTGAGCAGGCACAGAATTAGTGATTTTTCGTGTTTCCTAACAATACTTTTTGTGATATCGAGATTTGTTTTAATTAGATAATTTTTTTGGAATCTGACAGAACGAAAGACCCAGGAAAGAAAGAAGAATACGTTTTTATATTATTGTGAAGACCATAAACGATAACTCAGCCGTCATAAACTATAACTCAGCCATTACTACAATCATAAGACTAAATAACCGACCGAACCGAACCGAACCAAAAAACTAATTTGGCTTGCTATCGGTATTGGTATTTTCGGTTAATTACGGTTATATTCGGCTTGCTATCAGTTATATTAAGTTAATCGACCTAATTTGGATAACATTTGGGTTATTTATTGTTATATATTCATCTAACCGACATATAACCGGAAATAACCGAAAAGTAATTTTAAAAATTTTTAACATTTGAAAAATGGTTATCATATTAATATATCCAAATTATCACCTTAAACCAAACACAATATAACCAAAACCAAACTGTTATATTAAAACCCATAATGTTGGAAATATGAACCCTACACCTCAAACCCTAACCCTAACCCTAACCCCTAAATGTCATGTTTTGAATGTTTTACACATTTTGATCAGAATGTGTTAAAATCAATATCTCTCTATAATTATTACTTTTTATTGCTTATAATGATTGTAATATTCATTTTTCTATTCTATATTTTAATTTTGAGTTATAACCCATAATTTTAATTTACAAATATTCATTAAGTCAGCCGTGTGAAGTATATAAATCAGCCAAAACATAACCGTAAATCAGCCATAATTTTGAAAATAGACAAATCAAAGTTTTACAAATCCAAGTACAATTCCTACCAAAAGAAATCCAAATGTTTTACATATCATAGTACAATTCCTACCAAAAGAAACGAAACGAAGGACATAATGCATTATTTAAACTGAACTCATAAAATCAGGTGCCTCATCGTAGATTTCTGCTGCCATTTTAACCCGTATAGCCTGGATATTTTGATCACATATGCCATCGAAAGTCAAACCAAGCGCTAGACATTCTACAAACTTTAGAGCGTACACGCCACAGTCACCAACCTGTACGTTTTGAGGGACCTTGGAGGCACTCTTCCTCCTGAAACTGAACTGACTGAAAGTAGGTGTACGCCATTTGTCAGGAACGTTCGCGTTCATCATTGCTGGAATCATCCGCGTAAACGCCCTACAAGCATTTAGCATTCTAATATCATTGTCTTTGTTTGCTTGACCCACGATGCTATCATAGCAATCAAAATGCCTTCTGATGAGATCCATGTGCAGCGTCACCCAGTGATTGCCTCCAGTTTGTGGAGTAATATACAAGTGATCCACATCTTCTATCCACTTCAAATTAGTCGTTTGATCTGAAGGTAAAAAACCTTTAACTAAATCTTCGTAACTGTTGCCAGTGAGTTTAAACATCTTGGCTTTATCGTGAACTGAATGCGATTACAAACCATCGTTCTGGTGAACCACGGGTCTATAAACGCATTGTTGTGGAATGGGAAAGGATCTCGTTTGTACCTCACACTGATGAGTCTCATAAACGCGCCCATGTGCTGTAAAACAGAAAACTGAGAAGTAAAGAACAACTCAAACATAATTTAATATAAGCCAGTCGTAGCTATTATGTATTATAACTCAGCCGTCAACAATAACAACTCAGTCATTATGTATTACAACTCAGCCGTAAACATAATAACTCAGCCATTACGTATTATCTTTCAGTCGTAAACATAATAACTCAGACATCAAGTTAAACTTACTTTATCATACAGCCACCCAAATGTACCATCCTTCACTGGCTAGTTCTTTCTTTCGGTGATGAGAGTCCTGTAGAATTCAATATTTGGTGTTGACTTGCCTAATGGTGTATCCCTAAGAAACAAATAAGAATAGGTTAATATAATGTTAACAAGCTGTGATTAACAATGGTCTAATGGGTCATACTCGGCTGTCTTTAGGTACTCCATAAGTTTTTTCCACTTGACCGGATCAACCGGTGCTAGAGGATCATATATTCCAGCTCCAGGTACACAGTTCTTCCTCATGCACGTCGGTCCGTTGTCCCCAATGTACGGAAAAATCCTCACTTGTGTAGCTTGTTGTGTATTCAATGTAGTTCCATCCGGGGACAGCTTAACACTCTCCACCCTTAAAGCTTTAATTCTATCAAGCCTAATATTTTCCTCCTCATCATCCTCAGATTCAGGTTCAAGAAAACTGTTTACAGCCATAAACGCGGCTGTCATTTCACATATACTGCTGTCAGCAGCGTCGGCACCATTGTTTGCACCAGTTTCGGCTTCTCTCTCATTCAAAATAGGTTCTACAAATTGCAATGGCTTCACGGCAGTAGGCTTAGTAGTCTTTTTACCTCTTCTCTTGTGGGGATTATCTCCAACCTTCTTTTCCGCCAACTCTTTGTCCTTCTTTTCTCCCAACTCTTTGATCTTCTTTGCAGCCGCCGCCTCATCTTTGGCTTTTTTTGCCGCAACCTCTTTGGCCTTCTTTGCAGCAGCCGCCTCATCTTTGGCCTTCTTTGCCGCAACCTCTTTGGCCTTCTTTGCATCTAATTCTTTGTCCTTCTTTTCATCTTTGGCATTTTTCCTCGTGTTAAGCCGTTTAATTGGTTTCGTAGCAGCTGGAGGCTTATCAATGAAATTAAGAGGATCATCTTTATCAAACTCTTTATTCAGATTTCTACTGACCCCAGCCATACCACTGCCACCTACCTATATAACATAGCGAAGACAATTAAAGATAATGATAACTCAACCAAAACATTCTAGAAAATCAGCCATAACATTAACATAATTCAGACATTACCGAAGGACTGTTGACAGAGTAGTTTTCTGGCATTTTTCTTGGAACTGCTGGTGGACCTTTTGGTGTCAACAGTTCTTCCCGAAGGTCTTCTGGTATCAGGTCCTTTATTTTGAAATTTTTATAATTTGAACACGCATCAAAAGTGTTTTGGCCAGTTTGCCCAAAACCCATAGAAAGCACGTGCTCTTTCATCTGTTTGAGATCACTCTCAACAGATCCAAACCTGGTTTCAAACCTTTCATTCATCCTCTTTTCTATTCTATCTCCAATGTTTTTTTCCAAGGTGTCAAACCTTGAGGTTAAGTTAGACACCAACTCAATGAGAGTTCCAACCGACCCAACCGACACATCTTCCTCCTCACTATACACCATATCTGTTACCTTTATTCCTTTATCCTTCTTCTTCTTCCTCTTTTGTGCAGCTCCATCACCAGATTAACCACCCTGACTGTTGGAAACTTCCACCTTCTGGACTTTCTGCTTCTTTGCGGGAGGAGATTCAGATCAACAGCTGTTTTAACATCCCAAAAACCTTTACCAAACTTATCCTCATGTATGTCTTGGAAAGGCGATCAACGGCTGGGTCGTCTTTTTGATCTGGCCACATATGAAATAGCTCGCGTACATCATTCTTCATAACCATTTTAGTCACACGCAGCTGTAACATAAGAGAATATCAGGCCCATCAGTAAATAATAACTCAGCTATCACTAAATCATAACTCAGTCCTTACAAAATAATAACTCAGCCATTACTAAATCATAACTCAGCCATAACTAAATCATAACTCATCCATTACTAAACAATCACTCAAACACAATCAAAACCTTACCTCACCACGTGCTTTGATCTCTTCAGCAATTACGGTTTCTAGCAATGAACGTGTCCGATCTCCACCCATTGAAGCAACGGTATGCCACCATGTTCAGCTGATGCATTCCCAAATCGTTCTCCAAAGATTTGGACTGACTCATACGCCCAAGCCTGTAACACGGGTGTAAGAAAACTAAGGGTGTACGACTTTCCCGTAGGCTTCAAACATCTTTACAGAATCAACAAGAGCTTAAAATGCTGACCGACCCCACGGATAAGTCTTCACGGCTTCATCATCAAAAACTCTTTTCGCACTTTCATATGGAATTCTACAGTTATGATGCAAACCATAAAGTCCAATGGGTTGAAAAAGCAACAGCCTCAACCATTTACGATGATCACCGTTAATTCATTGCCACACTTTCATTCCTTCCCTGTTAATTCAAACCGTTCAGTAGGCATTGGGTCTACGTTTAACCCCGTCACATGAGCAAATTCGTTCCTGATAGGTTGACCGCCGACGACAAACCAAAGCTCCTTCTTATGTACCCTTAACTGGTTACATAGTAGGTAGTGTACTATCTTACCAGACCAGACGAATTGGCTATCAACTAGCTTAGAGATTATTCCAATAGGTACTTTCTTCGTTTCATCCCACGCATCCTGTCCTATTGATTCCCTAATCTGAGGGAAATCTAACATTTTGAAATTGGTGTTAATTTGTTTACTATATAGAATAGACTTCATTCCCGGCCAAAGTCTTAGGGGGGGGGGTAATCCCTTGCTTGTTCTTCAGAAATATCCATAGCCATCTGATAAATATAATTCAGTAGTAAAGCATAAAATAAATCAGCCATAACATATGACAAACTTAGACGCAATGCATATAATAACTCCGCCACAAATACATAACTCAGCCGTAAAGCATAAGATACCCCAGTTCCAAATTCATTGTTAACCATAGCTCAGCCACATCAACAAACAAACTCAGCCATCGAATCGAATAGATCTAACAAATAAAGAGGAAGACACATACCAGAACTCGAAGACGAGACGGCTTAGATGGAAACGAACAAGACAGCGACGACGAAGAGAGAAAGAGTGAATGAGGATATCGAGATGACGGCGAGAGAGTAGAGAAAGACAGATTATCGCCGGCGGAATTAGGGTTCGTCGAGAGAGAGAGAGAGAGATTTTCGCCGAGAAACAGTTTTTAACTGTTCACCTTCCCTCTCATTAAAATAAACAAAGCAACTGTCGATTCTGGAAAGATAACTCAGCCGTCGGAAGCATAGCACAGCCAACCCTCAAATTAGAATGACTAAATAACCGACTAAACCGAATCGAACCGAAAAAATAAATTTTCCCAATTTGGTATTTTAGTATTGGTATGTTTGCTTACTTTCGGTTATATTTGGCTTATTTCAGTTATACTAGGGTAATCTACTTAATTACAATATATTTTGGGTTATTTATGGTTATATATATTCATCTAACCGACCCATAACCGGAAATAACCAAAATTAAATTTTAAAATTTTTTTAAAATATTCAAATGGTAATAATATTAGTATATCTATATTACCATCTTAAACCAAACACATTAGATTCAAAACCAAACTGTTAAATTAAATAACAAGAAACATAATTATTGTTTGCATCTCCCCAACAACACTTTTTGTATTTCTGAGCGGGTATATAATAAATTAATATGGCCTTGGAATAACTCAGCCATAACACCATTATTATGGCCGTTTCATAACTCAGCCATTACATCGTTGTTAATTTAACTGACAATCCTAAGTTAGTCGTGTAAAGAACACAACTTAGTCTGCACGTATATTACTGTGAAACGACGTTGTTCGATATATTGTTTTAGTATAAATTATGGGATTTATTGTGATTTATTGCATTAGTAATCGAGATCGAGTCAAGATGATGGCGCATAGAGATATTTACGGGGGCAACTCCAGGGATGATAAGAAAACTGCTTCTGAAGATCTAGCTGAGGTAGATCTCTAGACTATCTGAAATCTCAAAGAATTATCTTAATATTGTGTTTGTGGAACTGTAGGAGCTGAATCGTACTGAAATAAATATGAAAATGAGGTACGGCGAAACCCGGAGGCGTGACAAGGACGTTCAATCGGGTGTAATTGCGGTGCGGTGCTTCTCGTTGCCACTTCTAATGATCATAGCACGAGAGGAGAACTTTATTTCAGTCCATATGGCATCACAGATGTAAAGATTTTGTACTCTTATTTTTGAGTTTTGTGTTCTGCTTCTGATTTTTTTTCTTTTTTTTTTTTTAGTGTAATATGAATTATGTACTATGAAACAAGGTTTTGATGATGGGTGTGAATGAAAGTGATGATGAATGTATGCAATGAATGGATGGATGGTAAGGTGTTTCAATTCCCCTTATGTAGTTGCAGTATAAGAGGTGTCAATCCAATCTGAGTGTTTGTGAACAGTCAAGATGTGCATAAAGATCTAATTTAAGCCAGATGAAAAGGATGTTTGTCACTAACAATCCTATGATTAAAATGCAAAGTGCAGCAAATAAAACTACAAGAACTAGATGCTGAATGTAAATGAACAGAATGATTGTAACAGTAATGAAGCTAAAACAGAAACAGAAACTACTATAATGCAAGTAATAAACCTATGCAAGACAAGCAATGAACATAAAGCTAAATGAATGCAGCAGAAATGAAACAGGATTGAAACAGGACAATCACAAATCATAAACACAAACTCTGGGGAAGAACTCGAGCAAGCACTCGACCGAGTGTAGGTCGAGTACAGGGTCGAGCTAGACTAAACGTGAAAACAGAGAAACACAATAAAAACAGAGCAATGCAAAAACGAATCAAACAACAATCAAACAACAGGATTAAAACTAAGATATCAATAAACAAAGAAGGTCCTAAGGAGGGATTCATGGGCTGAACTAATCATTGTGGTTATTTAACTTGGTCAACAAACCTCAAACAAACTATGAGCTAATCTCTAGACATACTATTCTAAGACAAGTTTAATCCACTCTCATGGCAATAAACAATCAAACCTATGCATTTCTAGACTTGCTCTCACATAGTAAAGAATCTACACAAGCAGGCATTAAGCAATACATCTCAAACCAAACAAGACCTCTAATCTCTTAGGAAGCCTAATGGTAAGCTCTAGATCTAGCCTTATCTATGCTCCTTAGACATTGGTGTGATGCTAAGATGCTTGAAATCAAACCCTACCTTCTCAGATATAGGATCAGCATTAAGATCATCTAGCCTAGAAGAGATCTACAACAATCAAGCTTGACCAAATCAAACAAACCACAAGATCAGCCCAGCCTAACCCATCCTCAAGATCCTAAGCAAACTACTCACAGGAACACATGGTGAACAAAGTCAAAAACCCAGAAAATAATGAAACTTGCATCACTAGAAAGATAAAACAGAGATCTTCAATATTGAAAAAGAAATGAAACTTGAATTCTCAATATTAAGAAAGTTATGAAACCAACAATATTGAAGAATCTAGTCTTTTTCAAGTACAAGATCTAGGAATTGAAAAAGGCAAAAAGAATAATTCCCAAAAGGGTAAAATACTAGGTTTAGAGAATATCTAAAAAGCTACACACTTTTGTGGCTGCATTTACAAGGCTTTATATAGGAGGGGAGTGGAAGCCCTAAAAATACTAAAAGACAAAATAGTCAACGGCTCAGTCAACTCGACCTGTGCTCGGTCGAGTGGCAGGTCGAGCTGGCTTCTCTCGTGCGTTCTCCACTCGGTCGAGTCCTCCTCAGCACACGGTGAGTGTCTGGTCGAGTGTGCGGTCGAGTTGGACTCCGGAACTTGTTATTTCAGCCTTAACTTTCTTGCTTTCCCTTCATGATTGCTTCACTTCTTCCTCAGCATTGCTTCCATGCTCCTTAAGCTCTAAAATCACCTGTTTATCTATGAAAAGATGCAAATGCAATGCAACTAAACTCTAATGCATGATTAGTCCTAAAGCTATGCAATAATGGTAAAAATGGATAGCAAAAGATGTGAATATACTAAGGGAAAACAGGGTCAAATATATGAACATCAACACCCCCAAACTTAGTCTTTGCTTGCCCTCAAGCAAATAAGCAAGACATAAGAAGGTAAGTGAGGTTTGAAAGTGGGATCTTAGCTCCTAAAGCTTGCAAATAGACCATATAGAATCAATGTCCAAGTTACTAGTACTATGATGCAAGTTGAATGAGCTGTACTTAAAGACTTTAGACAAGCATATCACAACCTTTACTGATTTGAGCCTTAGATATCCACATGCATTCAAATCAACCATTTCCTTTAACATTCATTAATCAAGAACATGAATCAATTCTATGCAATGCTTAAACTCATTTGGCTTGGAGGTAAAGGCTTTGAGACAATGATGGTCTCTTTTTAGAGTGGGGCTTATCAATATCAATGTTCTCTCATAAAAGTGGATTGAGTTTTAGAAGAATGCTAAAGGTAAGAACACTTAGACACATACAAGAACAAAACCTTGTCTACCCAAAGGCACCCAAAGTATTTATCCTATCAATCTAACCCCAAATGATCCTAGTGCTACCCTTTAACTTCTTTTCTCTTTCACCCTTTTCTCTTTTGGTTTTCAAGTCTTAGGAGAAGTTTCTTATTTGATCTTTCTAGTGGGATGGGGGATTCTTACTTATTTGCTATGGTTCTCTTTTCTTCTTATTCTTAAGACATACAAGCTTTTTGCTAGACTTTTCTTTTCTTTCTTTTCTTTTCTTTAACTAGAACCATCTTCAACAATTTTTGCATCCCATCCTTTCACTAGACCTTGCTTAAACACAATCTCCTCTTAAAGACTCTACTCTTTCTACCAAGCTCAATCCCAAATAGGCCTCACACACTCAAGAATAAACATGGGTTGAAAGAAGGGTAGGGAAACTGATTCTTAATGAGGAAATCAACTACTTGGATCAACAAGAGTGGTAAAAAGGAGAAAGATGATCCAAATATGTATATGGTATCCATGAGTTTAAAGCAATGCACACATTGATAATTGAAAGTCAATATTAGGTTCTTATAGATAGGAAATAGTGTCAAATCACAACATGCTTCAATATAGACCAAATACAATGCAGGAATTTAAGGCTTGGTTCAATCTTATGCTTCTAACCACTCAACTAGCATCAAAGTACTACTAACTTGGGCATTGATCCTAGTCTAGTGAATGAGCAAGCTAACAAGGAAATACTCATCATAGATCCCTAATGCAAATGTTATACAATCTTACATGAAACATGCTAAACAAGATTCTAATATGCAATGCAAACTACATGAACACTCTTTTTTTTTTTATAAAGATTTTTTTTCAAAATTTTTCAAATTTTTATGGTTTTTCTATGCCTTAGATGCTTATGCAAATACTAATATGAGGATGCTAAAAATTTGAAATAAGATCACAAAACACAATGTCAAATGCTATCTTAAACCCTCCCCCAAACTTAAATCACACAGTCCCCTGTGTGAAAGAAATTTGAATGAGGATTCAAGACTACAAACAAAACACAAATATGAAATGCAATGATATGTACAAGTGAAGGTGATAGTGGTACCTTAAGAATTGGAGAAGAAGTTGTCCACATCCTCTTGCATGCTGTCAAAGGTGTAGTTGGGGTCTTGTTGGTGACTTGGAGATGGAGATTGGGGCAGCTCGACGATGGAGATCGACCGTGACTCGGTCGAGTGCCTGTCCGAGTGGGGGGGTCGAGCTGGACTGCGGATCTCCCTCTCTTCTTCTGTTTAGACTCCCTTGCTCCCTGACCATGAAAACACCAAAACAAAAGTCAAAATACCAAAATCCTAAGCAATATATACAGAGATACCTTAGGGACTTCCTCCCTAGTGAGCTTGTTGAGAGTCACTAAGCTTGACTTCTATGACTCTTCAAGCTTGAGGGGCATCCATGAGAAGTATTGAGCACTTCTCATGTGTCTCCTTCTCTCCCAAATACTTCTTAACCCTCTGACCATTAACTGTGAACTCACTACCATCCTTGTTGAGAAGTGTGACAGCTCCATATGGTAAAACCTCTTTTATTTCAAAAGGACCTCCCCATATACTTTTCAACTTCCCAGGGAATAACTTGAGTTTTGAATTGTAAAGCAAGGCTTGGTCTCCAGGTCTAAGGTCCTTTATGAGAATCTTCTTATCATGGAAAGCCTTAGTCCTTTCCTTGTAGATTTTGGAGTTTTCATAAGCCTCCAATCTGATCTCCTCAACTTCATGCAAATCAAGGCTTCTCTTAGCTTGTGCTGTTTCAAGATCCAGGTTCAGAAGTTTGATTGCCCATAGAGCCTTGTATTCAACTTCAACTGGAAGGTGACAAGACTTTCCATACACAAGCTGGAATGGGGTTCTTCCTATAGGTGTTTTGAAAGTTGTTCTATAAGCCCAAAGTGTTTCATCAAGTTTACTAGACCAATCCTTCCTTGTTACTCCTACTATTCTTGATAGAATGGCCTTGATCTGTTTGTTTGACACCTCAACTTGCCCACTTGTCTGAGGGTGATAGGCTGTAGACACCTTGTTCTTGACTCCATACTTCCTTAGCATTCCTTCACATATCTTATTGATGAAATGTGATCCTCCATCACTTATCACAACTCTTGGGATTCCATACCTTGGAAAGATTATGTTCTTAAAGAGTTTAAGAACTACCTTGTGATCATTAGTGGGGCTAGCAATGGCTTCCACCCATTTGGAGACATAGTCCACTGCTACTAAGATGTAGGCATTCCCATTTGAAGGGGGATTAAAGGGTCCTATGAAATCAATTCCCCACACATCAAATATCTCAACTTCAAGAATTGGATTTTAAGGCATCTCTTCTTGTGATATTCCCCATCCTTGGCAAGCATCACATTTTGTGATGAACTTGTGAGTATCCTTGAACAATGTAGGCCACCATAGACCAGCTTGTAAGACCTTTTGGGCTGTCTTGAAAGTTGCAAAATGGCCTCCATAAGCAGAACCATGGCAATGTCCTAATACTCCTTCAACTTCATTCCCTGCTATGCACCTTCTAAACAATCCATCTGATCCCTTCTTGTATAAGTAAGGTTCATCCCAATAGTATCCATTGATGTCCTTGAGGAGTTTCTTCTTCCTATAGGAGTCCATATCTGCTGGGACTTCTTCACACACCTTGTAATTGACTATATCAGCATACCAAGGCAGATCTTCACTCTCAAGTGCCATCCACTCCTCCATCTCGTCCTGCTCGATCGGGCACCCAAACATACTCGGCCGAGTGCCTGTTCGAGTGAGAGGTCGAGTGGGGAGCCGTGTTGACCCAATCAGCAACAGTTGCTCCTCAGGCATTGAATCATCAATTGGAATCTCCTCTTCTATCCTCATTCTAGAAAAGTGATTAGCTACTCCATTCTCTATCCCCTTTTTATCAACTATTTCCATGTCAAACTCTTGGAGAAGCAAAATCCATCTCAACAACCTTGGTTTTGTATCCTTCTTTGAGTAGATGTGCCTCAAAGCAGCATGATCAGTGTACACAATCACCTTGGACCCTACTAAGTAGCTTCTGAACTTTTCAAAGGCAAATACCACTGCTAAGAGCTCTTTCTCTGTTGTTGAATATCTTCCTTGAGTTTCATTCAAGGTTCTACTTCCATAGTGAATCACATGCAGCTTCTTATCTTTTTTCTGACCTAGGACTGCTCCTACTGCAAAGTCTGAAGCATCACACATAATCTCAAATGGAAGATCCCAGTTTGGAGCTTAGACTATTGGAGCTGAAATCAAAGCAGCTTTGATCTCCTTGAAAGTCTTCAAGCAATCTTCATCAAAGTTGAACTCAGTCTCCTTACATTGCAACCTCGTCAATGGCCTAGCTATCTTTGAGAAATCCTTGATGAATCTCCTATAAAACCCAGCATGCCCAAGAAAGCTTCTTATGTCCTTGACTGTTTTTGGTGGTTGGAGTTGAACCATGACTTCAGTCTTTGCCTTATCAACCTCAATCCCCTTTTCTCAAATCTTATGACCAAGAACTATCCCTTCTTCAACCATGAAGTGACACTTTTCCCGGTTCAAAACAAGATTTGTCTCCTCACATCTCTTTAAAACCCTGCATAAATTAGCATGACAAGAAGGAAAGGAGTCTCCATAGACAGAGAAATCATCCATAAAAACTTTCACAACATGCTCAATGAGATCAGAGAAGATAGACATCATGCATCTTTGAAAAGTTGCTGGAGCATTACATAATCCTTCTATAAGCAAAAGTACCATATGGACATGTGAATGTTGTCTTCTCTTGATCATTGGGATGAATAGGAATTTGGAAAAATCCAGAATATCTATCCAAGAAACAGTAGTGAGTGTGATTAGCTAATCTTTCCAACATTTGATCAATGAAAGGAAGAGGAAAATGATCTTTCCTAGTAGCTGAATTAAGCTTTCTATAGTCAATGCACATTCTATGTCCTGTAATGGTTCTAGTGGGAATTAATTCATCCTGATCATTCTTTACCACAGTTATTCCTCCCTTTTTTGGGACACAATGAACTGGTGAAACCCAAGTACTATCAGAGATAGGATAGATTACACCAGCATCAAGCAACTTAAGGATCTCCTTTTTAACTACTTCTTTTAAGTTGGGGTTTAACCTTCTTTGAGGTTCAATACTAGAGTAGGATTCATTTTCAATATGGATTCTATGCATGCAAAGACTAGGTGAAAGGCCTTGAATGTCATCCAAAGTATAACCAATTGCTTTCCTATACTTCCTTAGCTCTACAACTAGCAAATCAAGTTCATTTTCACTCAACTTAGCATTTACTATCACAGGATAAGTAGAGTTCTTACCTAGAAAAACGTACCTTAGCCCAGATGGGAGAGGTTTGAGCTCTACTTTTGGTGCCTTTAGTTTGGACCAATCATTTGTGTAGGACTCAGTGTTGCACTCGGTCGAGTGGCTTTGGTGCTCGGTCGAGTGTGTGCTCGAGTTGATGGTCGAGCTATCCAAAGTTGCTAATTGAACTGGCCAGACTTCCTCTCTTTGTGCTGGTAATTCCTCAAAAACCTCTGGATGGTCTGATTCTCTAAAGGAGTCCAATATCTTCTCATAAGCTTTGGTTTCTTGATGAATGAATCCTTCTCCCTACTCTTGGTTAAAATAGTTCTAAGGTGATCTTGTTCTGCTAGTTCTTCCATCAATTCCTCTGATAGTTTGTCCATCTCTTCAGTCCAAAAGACTTGCCCTCCAATGGTTGGTTTCTTCATAGCCTCCACAATGTCAAATGTCATTTTGAAGTCCTCTCCCAAGGTAAGATCAATCTTCCCTTGTCTCACATCAATTATTGCTCCAGCTGTAGCTAGGAAAGGTCTCCCTAGTATCAAAGGATCCTTTGGTTCTTCATCCATTTCCAAGACCACGAAGTCTGTTGGGACTTCTACTTCTCCAACTCTAACTGGTAGATCCTCCAAAACACCATGTGGTAATCTTATTGATCTATCAGCCAAGATCAAGGATATATTGCATGGCTTATATCTTGTAAACCCTAGGCGCTTAGCAACTGATAGAGGCATTAGGCGTACTGAGGCTCCCAAATCACATAGGCATCTGTTGAAAGTTATAGGGCCTATAGAGCAAGGTAGAGTAAAGGAACCAGGATCCCTTAGCTTTTGAGGATTCACTTGCTTTGTGATGATGGCACTGCACTCTTGGCTAAGAATCACCATCCCTTGAACTTCTTTGATCCTTTCCATCACAACATCTTTCAAGAATTTCTGGTAAGGAGGAATCATCACAAATGCATCTATTAGAGGCATTCTAAGCTCAATCTCTCTAACTTGTTTGTCAAACAATGCCTTGTATTTTTCAACCATCTGCTTCTTAAATCTTCCTGGGAAAGGTAGTGGAGGCTTGTAAGGAGGAGGAATGAACCGGACTTCTTTTTCTTTGGACGCAACAGGCTTAGTTTTTACTTGAGAGGCTGCTCGATCGGGTGCTCGATCACACACTCGGTCGAGTGGGTAGTCGAGTGGTGGGTCGAGTTCGATGGCGTTTTCATTCTGAGTTTCTTCTTGTTGAAAACTCTCCCCTTCTTGATCACCACTGTCCTCAGTGTCTGGTAAAGCTCCCTCTCTTGTTGGTAGAACCCTTCCACTCCGTAGATTGATAGCATGAGCAGATTTTATAGAGTGCATAATGGCCTTGCCTTTGTTATTTGGGGCATTAGCTAGTTGATTCTCCATAGTCACAATCCTGGAAGTAAGTGTGTCAAACTTGGCATGGAGTTCACTGTAAACATCTGATATCCTCCTGTTCAACTCAGCAAATCTGTTTGTTGCCTCAATCTTTCCTTGTGTTTGCCCAATCAACAACTGTTGCATCATTGCCCTTAAGTCTTGTTCTTGGCCTTGGATAGTCTGAAATCCTGGTGGGGGACACAACTGAGGCTGGAACACTTGATGTTGTTGTTTGGGGATGTAGTTTTGTTGCTGTTGAGGCTGTTGAGGTGGATAGACTTGGTCTTGAGGGTTGGCCACATTGGTAGTACTATAAGAGAGATTGTTGCTCTTGAAACCTCCTTGGTTGTAGCCCTTAAATCCTCCCTGGTTTTGCATGTAGCACAACTCAGCAAATTCAGTCTCCCCTTCTTGAACTGGAACCTCTTCCTCACCAATGAAGTGAATAGACTTTTGTTGGCTAAGAAGGATTTTGTCAAGCTTCTCATTAACCATCTTCAAATCCCTCTTGTACTTCTCCTCTTGATCAGTTTATGATGACCTTATTGTTCTGTCATAGTCCTCATTATAGTTGCCATCTGATTGAGCAAGATTTTCATCCAACTCCCAGCCTTCTTCAACATTTTTGTTGAGGAAGTTTCCATTTGAGGCTGTGTTAAGAAGCATTCTGATCTTGGGAAGCACTCCTCTATACAAAGTACTTAAAAGGGACTCATTGCTGAAGCCATGGTGAGGACACTGAGTCTGGAATCCTTTAAACCTTTCCCAAGCTTCACAAAAACTCTCATTATTCCTTTGAGCAAACCCAGAAATTTCATTTCTCAATCTAGCAGTTCTAGCATTGGAAAAGAATTTGGCCAAGAAAACTTTTTTGCAAGCATCCCATGTGGTTATTGCTCCAGTAGGAAGCGTCTTCTCCCAAAGGTGAGCCTTATCTCCAAGTGAGAAGGGGAATAGCCTTAACTTGAATCCATCCTCACTGACTCCATTGATCTTAGTGAGACCACATATCCTATCAAATTCATCAAGGTGGTCCAGAGGATCTTCCATTGGCAACCCATGGAACTTGTTGGCTTGAATCATTGAGATCAATCCACTTTTGATCTCAAATTTGTTGTTGGCAACAGTAGGAGGCACAATACCAGCTCTCTGGTTATGTGTGTTTGGTGCATCTCCAGCACCAATGTTTCTTGCTCTTGGAGCTTGTTGATCTTGTTGCTCCAT
Organism: Camelina laxa; assembly: GCA_024034495.1. Classification (NCBI taxonomy): domain Eukaryota; kingdom Viridiplantae; phylum Streptophyta; class Magnoliopsida; order Brassicales; family Brassicaceae; genus Camelina; species Camelina laxa. The sequence continues at coordinate 26,872,491 of CM043880.1, read as the reverse complement.
TAGCACTTGTTGTTCTTGTTCCTGATAGATCCTTGTTTTCTGCTGTCTCAGGTCCCTTGGTGGTTTGTTGATGTGATCAAAGAGTCTCTGAAGATTGTGAGGACCCTTGGACCTTGTTTGCATCAACAGAGTCGAGTACAGACTCGGACATGCACTCGATTGAGCACAGGCTCGAGTGGGTGGTCGAGTCGACTAGGAACTGATATCTATTTGTATCCGGCTTCTGACTCGATCAGGTGCTCTAGCACACACTCGGTCGAGTGGTGGTCGAGTTGATGGTCGAGCTGGTACCTGAAACTCAATCACAGACAAGCAGAAGAAGAAACATGATCAATAGTGAACAAGTTGATAAACGAACTTAATCTTAGACTTTTATGAATCCTAATTGTCACAAAAACACACTCAAATAAGCAACGACGCCAAATTGAAACAAGGTTTTGATGATGGGTGTGAATGAAAGTGATGATGAATGTATGCAATGAATGGATGGATGGTAAGGTGTTTCAATTCCCCTTATGCAGTTGCAGTATAAGAGGTGTCAATCCAATCTGAGTGTTTGTGAACAGTCAAGATGTGTATAAAGATCTAATTTAAGCCAGATGAAAAGGATGTTTGTCACTAACAATCCTATGATTAAAATGCAAAGTGCAGAAAATAAAACTACAAGAACTAGATGCTGAATGTAAATGAACAGAATGATTGTAACAGTAATGAAGCTAAAACAAAAACATAAACTACTATAATGCAAGAAATAAACCTATGCAAGACAAGCAATGAACAGAAAGCTAAATGAATGCGGCAGAAATGAAACAGGACAATCACAAATCATAAACACAAACTCTGGGGAAGAACTCGAGCAAGCACTCGACCGAGTGTAGGTCGAGTACAGGGTCGAGCTAGACTAAACGTGAAAACAGAGCAATACAATAAAAACAGAGCAATGCAAAAACGAATCAAACAACAATCAAGCAACAGGATTTAGACTAAGATATCAATACACAAAGAAGGTCCTGAGGAGGGATTCAGGGGCTGAACTAATCATTGTGATTATTTAACTTGGTCAACAAACCTCAAACAAACTATGAGCTAATCTCTAGACATACTATTCTAAGACAAGTTTAATCCACTCTCATGGCAATAAACAATCAAACCTATGCATTTCTAGACTTGCTCTCACATAGTAAAGAATCTACACAAGCAGGCATTAAGCAATACATCTCAAATCAAACAAGACCTCTAATCTCTTAGCAAGCCTAATGGTAAGCTCTAAATCTAGCCTTATCTATGCTCCTTAGACATTGGTGTGATGCTAAGATGCTTGAAATCAAACCCTACCTTCTCAGATAAAGGATCAGCATTAAGATCATCTAGCCGAGAAGAGATCTACAACAATCAAGCTTGACCAAATCAAACAAACCACAAGATCAGCCCAGCCTAACCCATCCTCAAGATCCTAAGCAAACTACTCACAAGAACACATGGTGAACAAAGTCAAAAACCCAGAAAATAATGAAACTTGCATCACTAGAAAGATAAAACAGAGATCTTCAATATTGAAAAAGAAATGAAACTTGAATTCTCAATATTAAGAAAGTTATGAAACCAACAATATTGAAGAATCTAGTCTTTTTCAAGTACAAGATCTAGGAAATGAAAAAGGCAAAAAGAATAATTCCCAAAAGGGTAAAATACTAGGTTTAGAGAATATCTAAAAAGCTACACACTTTTGTGGCAGCAGGTACAAGGCTTTATATAGGACGGGAGTGGAAGCCCTAAAAATACTAAAAGACAAAATAGTCAACGGCTCGGTCAACTCGACCTGTGCTCGGTCGAGTGGCAGGTCGAGCTGGCTTCTCTCGTACGTTCTCCACTCGGTCGAGTCCTCCTCAGCACACGGTCGAGTGTCTGGTCGAGTGTGCGGTCGAGTTGGACTCCGGACCTTGTTATTTCAGCCTTAACTCTCTTGCTTTCCCTTCATGATTGCTTCACTTCTTCCTCAGCATTGCTTCCATGCTCCTTAAGCTCTAAAATCACCTGTTTATGTATGAAAAGATGCAAATGCAATGCAACTAAACTCTAATGCATGATTAGTCCTAAAGCTATGCAATAATGGTGAAAATGGATAGCAAAAGATGCAAAAGATGTGAATATACTAAGGAAAAACAGGGTCAAATATATGAACATCATACTATTATTTGTAAGGGTCCCGGTCAAGGCTGCGGCTACAGGAAGTGGTGGACTGATGCAGTGTGCCAAGAGTTTAGGGTTATTCAGGAGGAGAAGAATTAGATGAAGCAGGACTTGGATGCAGCCAAGAAGCGCATCGAGATTCATGAAGAAAGGATCTTGAATATGGAAAAGAAATATGACGCGTTGGAGAAGAAGTTTGAGAGCTTGAACAAGTATCAGTGAGATTAGTCAAGCTCCGTTGTTTTATTTTTTTATTCGGAATTGATATGAACTTTCTTTGTTGTGGTGTTTTATCAATTTAATTTCATAACTCAGTCATGATAAATTATAACTCAGCCGTCATAAATGATATCTCAGCCAACCCTCAAATTAGAATGACTAAATAACTGATTAAACCGAACCGCCCCGAAAAAATAATTTTTCCAATTTGGTATTTTTGAATTGGTATGTTTGGTTATGTTTAGAATATATTCGGCTTATTTTCGGTTATATTAGGCTAATCTTCTTAATTACAATATATTTTGGGTTATTTATGGTTTTATATTAATCTAACCGACCCATAACCAAAAATAACCAAAAAAGATTTTTGACTTATAAAAAAAATATTCAAATGGTAATAATATTAGTATATCCATATTACCACCTAAAACCAAACACCTTAAAACACATTAGAACCAAAACCAAAAATAAAAAAATGTTACTCATGTGAACCCTACTCTGCCGCCTCTAACTCTTTGGCCTTCTTTGCCGCCTTTAACTCTTTCGCATTTCTCCTCATGTAAGGCCGTGTTTTCGTATCAGCTGGAGACTTCTTAGCAGCTGGAGACTTCTGAGAATGATCAAATGTATCCATCAGATTCTTACTAATCTCATCCAAACCACTACCATCAACAGATTTCGTTTCCTGTATATCATAGCGAAGACCATTAAAATTATGATAACTCAGCCTAAACATTCTGAAAATACAGCCATAAATTAAAGATAAATCAGACATTATCGGAGGACCGTTGATAAAGTAGTTTTTTTGGCATTTTTCCTGGAACTTTTGGTGGACCTTTTGATGTCCGTAGTTCTTGTATCAGGTCCTTTATTTTAATATTTGAAATCTGGTCAGTCGTGTTTAGACCAGTTTGCATATGCTCTTTCATCTGTTTGAGGTCCGTCTCAAAAGATCCAAGCCTGGTTTAAAAGCCGGTCATCCTTGCACCAATCCTTTCATCCATCTTCTTCTCTATTCTATCTTCGATCTTCTTCTCCAGATTCGTCGATACATTTGCAATGTTTGTATCAACGGTGTCAAACCTTGAGTTTAACTTAGAGATCAATCCGAAGATAGTTTTAACCGACACATCTTCCCCAGCATCTTCCTCCTCACTTACCTTTTTTCCTTTCTTCTTCCTCTCCTGTGCAACTCCTTCACTAGTTTCACCACCCTGACTGTTGGAAACTTCCATCTTCTGGACTTTCCGCTTCCTTGCGGGACTAGATTCAGACACAACAACTGCTTCAACTTTCTTTTTCTTTTTCTTCTTATCACTCCCCTTAACATCCCAAAAACCTTTAACAACCCTATCCATATTTATGTCTTTGATCATGCGATCAATTTCTGGGTCGTCTTCTTGTTCTGGCCACCAATGAAATAGCTCGCAGCCATTTTCCTTCATAACCATATTAATCACACGCCGCTGTAACATAAGAGATTATGAAACCCATCAGTAAGTTTTAACTCAGCCAACACTAAACCATAACCCAGCCATGACTAAACCATAACTCAGCCATCTTAAACATAACTCAGCCATTATTGAAACATAACTCAGCCTTCACTAAACCATAACTCAGCCATGACTAAACCATAACTCAGCCATCTTAAACATAACTCAGCCGTCATTGAAACATAACTCAGCCTTCACTAAACCATAACCAGCAATTACTATACTAAATAATAACTCAGTCATTACTAAACAATAAATCAACCACTAATAAACCATATCTCAGCCATCATTTAAACAATAACTCATCCATTACTAAACAATCACTCAAACACAATCAAAACCTCCAAGCGCTTTGATCTCTTCAGCAATTACGGTTTCCAGCAATGGACGTGTACGGTTTCCACCCCATTGAAGCAACGGTATGCCACCATCTTCACCTGATGCATTCCCAAATCGTTCTCCAAAGCATTTGATGGACTCATACGCCCAAGCCTGTAACACGGGTGTAAACCCACTAAGGGTGTACGATTTCCCCGTAGGCCTCAACAACTTTATGCCATCAACAAGGGATTCAAATGCTGACCAACCCCACAGACACGTCTTCATTGCTTCATCATCAAAAACTCTTTTTGCACTTTCAAAATTCTATAGTTATGATGCCAACCATAAAGTCCAATGTGTTGAGGAAGCAAAAGTCCCAACCATTTACGATGATCACGGTTAACCCATCCCCGACACACTTTTAATGCTTCCCTAAGTTCGTTTAATGATGGACCTTCCCCACCAGACACTTTCAAAAGTCTGAAGAACTCTTTGTGTTCCTCTTCAAGTTCAAACCGTTCAGTAGGCATTGGGTCTATGTTTAACCCCGTCACATGAGCAAATTCGTTCAACCCGAACCTAATAGGTTGACCGCCGACGACAAACCAAAGCTCCTTCTTATGTATCCTTAACTGGTTACATAGTAGGAATTGTACTATCTTACGAGACCAGACGAATTGGCTATCAACTAGCTTAGAGATTATTCCAATAGGTACTTTCTACGTTTCATCCCACGCATCCTGTCCTATTGATTCCCTGATCGCAGTGAATTCTCCCATCCTGGAATTGGTATTAATATCCCTAGACTCTAGATTAGAGTTTCCTTCAGCGTATAGTCTTGGGGGGTAATCCCTTGCTTGTTCTTCAGAAATAATCACCATCGACATCTGATAAATAATATAATTCATAAGTAAATCATAAAATAAATCAGCCATAACATAAAACAAACTCATACACAAAGCATAACATAACTCAGCCACAAATACATAACTCAGATCTAAAGCACAAAATATCTCAGTCACCAATACAAAACTCAGCCGCAAAATAAAACAAACAGTAAATCAGCCATCAAATCGAATAGATCTAACAACTCAGCCATAAACCCTAAAATAATTGAGCCTCAACACAAAACAAAAAGTAAATCAGCCATCAAATCGAATAAATTTAACAAATCATCCGTCATTAACGACGGCAAAAATCAGCCGTAAATAATCGATTAAAATCCACATTCAGCCAGAAAACTCGAAACTAAACACTCGAAACATACCGGAATGTTTAAACGAAGACGAACAAGACGAAGAGAGAGAGAGAGAGAGAGCGATGATGAAGAGAGAGAGAGCGATGACGAAGAAAGAGAGTGCGAAAACGAAGAGAGAGAGAGCAAGCAAAGATGGCAATTTGGAATGACGGCGAGAGATTGACGGAAAGAGAGTGGACAATGACAGAGTATCGCCGGCGACGAGAGACGATAAGAGAGAGATTTTTTTTTTTTTAATTTCGTTGTTTGTGAACAGTTAAAATTATTCACTTTCCCTCTCTTTGATATAAACAACAAAAAACAACTGCCAATCTAAAAAAAAAAAAACTGAAAACAAAAACTGCTTAGTGACGTGTTAAATCATATATGATGTGTATTTTAATTTGCTGATTTGTATTTTTTTTTTTTTTTACTCAAAATCGTAAAACAAAACCTAAAGGGTAAATTGTAATTACCCCCGGAACACTAAACATTTGAGTAATTTTCAAAAGATTTATAGATATGTGTAATAAACAAACTTTTGGATAACATTTGAGTAATTTTTTCTTAATCTAATAACATGTTATGCTAGATTCTATATTAGGGGCATCGTCCCGAGTAAAATTGTGAACTGTTGAGTTGGTAGTGCATGCATGTTGGGACTGGAAAAGAGACTGCAATTTGTTGGATTATCCTATGGCTTAATAAGTATTAAGACAAAAGACATAAAAAAATCAAAGAGTTCTCAAAGTTTGGTACCTTCGACTTGGAAAAACTATAAGACATTGGAAGGAACCTTCTGGCTTAATAATTTTTAAGACAAAGACATAAAAGAACCAAAGAGTGCTCAAAGTTTTGTATCCTCGGCTTGGAAAAACAATAAGACATGGAAGGGAATGACCTTGCGGCTTAACAATTTTACGAAAAACGACATAGAAGAACCAAAGACTTCTCAAATTTTGATACCCTCGACATGGAAAAACCATAAGACATTGGAAAGAGAATAACCTTGTGGCTTAAGATTTCTTAAGAAAAAGACATAAAGAACCAAAAAGTTCTCAAAGTTTTGTACCCTTTGGCTTGGAAAACCCATAAGACATTGGAAGGAACCTTGCAGGTTAATAATATTTAAGACAAAGACATTAAAGAACCAAAAAACTCTCAAAGTTTGATACCCTCGGCATGGAAAAACCATAAGACACTAGAAGAGAGTGATCTTGCGGCTTAATAATTTTAAGACAAAGACAAAAAAGAACCGAAGAGTTTTCAATGTTTTTTACCCTTTGCTTGGAAAAACCATAAGACATTGGAAGGGAGTGACCTTGCGGCTTTATATTTCTTAATACAAAGACATGAAGAACCAAAGAGTTCCCAAATTTTGGTATCCTCGGCTTGGAAAACCATAAGACATTATAAGGGAATGACCTTGTGGCTTAATAATTCTTAAGACAAAGACATAAAAGAACCAAAGAGTTCTCAAAGTTTGGTATTCTCGGCTTGGAAAAACCATAAGACATTGGAAGAGAATGACCTTGCGGCTTAATAATTCTTAAGACAAAGAACCAAAGACAAAGGAGTCAAAATAGATTGGAAGGGTAGTGCATATATGTAAGGAGATCAGTTGTGATTTTTTGGATGTTAAAAACGACCAGCATATTAAAGTGCATACAAGATTGTGACTTTGTTTGATGGTAAAATGGCCATAACTTGGACCAACGGCTTAAAGAAGTTTAGCCCAATGACAATAAGGTAAGTATATGAATTTCACATAAAAGGAAAGGAAGACTAACAAATTCTATGTTTTTTTTTTTTTTATTCAGATATGTGTTTATCAAAGTACGGTGTTCAGATTGTCAATACTTCTCATATGGGTATATCCTTTTTTTTATGTTCTTTCCAAACTTGTTTGTAATTAGTGTATGAAAATCACAATTGAGAGCATAGGTGAAGTGTAGACTAACTTTGATTTGCTCACGTAATTGCTTTAAAAGATGTTGATATTCTAAGTACACATACATGTATATATATATATATATATATATATATATATATATATATATATATATATTGTATGGGAGAATGCTTGATATATTACATATGTGGCTGTACAATATATATAGGAGGAGATACATGACACTCTAGGTAATATCTAGGTCATATCTAATTACAAATATATCCTCTCTCGTACACGCCCCCTCAAGATGGAGGGGCTGTAGCAACTCCAATCTTCGACACAAAATCAAGGAACTGTGGTCGTGGTAGGGGCTTTGTCAAACCATCCGCGAGTTGATCATGGGTCGAGACATGTGAGACGCGGAGAGCGCCAGCTTGAACATACTGTCTCACAAAATGAAAATCAACCGCAATGTGCTTCATTCTAAAGTGAAAGAAAGGATTAGCAGAAAGATATGTGGCGAAAACGTTATCACAGTAAATCACCGGCGGTGCCGGAACTCGAAGACCAAGTTCCGTAAGAAAGGTGCAAATCCAACTCAGTTCCAAAGCGGCAATGGCAACAGCTCGATATTCTACCTCCGTACACAATCTAGCAACACCGGTTTGTTTCTTGGAGGACCATGAGATGGGATTAACACTAAAGTACACAATATACACATTAGTGGAGACACATGTATCAAGATTACGGGACCACTCAGCGTTGGAATAAGCATGAAGACTAAGAGGTGTATTAGCACGAAGAAAGATACCAAGTGTTGGAGTGCCGGCTAAGTAACGGAGAATGTGTTTTGCCGCCTGCCAGTGTAGATCCGTTGGACTATGCATCAACTGGGAGAGGTGATTCACGGCATAGGCAATGTCAGGTCATGTGAAGGCAAGTTATTGGAGACTCCCAACCACAGCTCTATACTCACTAGGGTTGGTATGCGGACTGCCAGAGGTAAGCGTAAGAGTTGGAGTGGGGGACAATGGAGTCATAACCGGACGAGCATTAAGCATATTGGTTCTGGTTAAGAGATCAATGATGTAACGAGGTTGCATGAGATATAATCCCTTGGACGTACGACTAGCTTCAATGCCCAAGAAATAGTGCATCTCACCGAGATCTTTTAAAGAGAAACGACCAGCGAGATGAGCAATAAAGCGGTTGACAATATGCTCATTGTTTCCAGTGATAAGCATGTCATCGACGTAAACAAGCACATATACTATATTAGGACCTCGCCGTTGGACAAACAGAGAAGCATCAGCAATAGAGTTTTGGAAACAAAGTTGAATAAGATACCCGCGTAACTCGTGATTCCAAGCTCGAGGAGCCTGTTTGAGGCCATAGAGAGCTTTGCGAAGGCGGCAAACATAGTGAGGTCGGTCTTGATCAACAAAACTCAGAGGCTGAGCAACATATACTTCATCGGAAAGTGAACCTTGCAAGAAGGCATTATTGACATCAATTTGACGGAGACGCAAACCGTGACTCAGCCGTGTGAAGGACTGCACAGATCATAGTGGACTTGATTACTGGACTAAAGGTCTCTGTGAAATCATGGCCGTAACGCTGGGGAAAGCCTTTGGCCACTAGTCGCGCTTTTTACCGGTCAAGCTCACCACTAGGGAGATATTTCAATGTAAACACTTACTTACAGCCAATTACATTTTGAGAAGGATCCGGTGGAACTAGAGTGGATGTGCCATTGCGAAGCTGACCATTGATCTCCTCACACATAGCCTTTCTCCAATTTGGATCCTTAAGTACCTCTGAAACTGTTTTTGGGATTGTTGGACGAAGAGGTACAACAGCCGTGAGAGATAGCTTTGTGTTTAACTTGGTGATGTTGTTCTTTGCTCTTGTTTGCATCGGATGGTGGTTGACTTAAGGTGGCGGTATAGGAAGCGGTATTGCAACCGGAGGGGGTGATGGAGTCGACGATGATGATGTTGTAGACAACGAAGAAAAACTCGGGAGGGAGGCACTTGATGAGGTTGGTGATGAGCTTCTGCTTAGTGGGCTTTGGTGTGACCCAGATGTTGATGGGCCTGAATGAGAACCAGAGTCCAGTCCAGTAGGGTTGGTGTGAACGAGACACAATGGCGATGCATGACGAATCGATGGAGCAGAGGAGTGCGAACCAGGCGGTGTTATGACCGGTGGGTGAGGAGCAGTACGGAGAGGCGATGACGTCAAGGAAGGAAGAGAAGCTGGAGCTGTGACGAGTGGCTGTTGGAGAATCGGAACGATGGTGGGACTAAAAAGCGAACATTCAGTGAAGTGTAGATACGACCGGTGGGGCAATGAAGACAGAAATAGGCACACTGTGTAAGAGAGTAGCCGAGAAACACACACTCGAAAGAACGAGTGTCAAGCTTATGCGCCGTGTACGGACGTAACCACGACAAACAGGCACATCCAAACACTTAGAGTTTGTGATAATTAGGTATTTTCTCAAACAGCTTCGCATATGGAGAGAGATCCCCCAGAACCGGCGTCACCATGCGATTGATAAGGTATACGGCGGCACCAAACGCATAACTCCAGTAGCTAGGCGGTATGGACATTGTACTTAATAGGGTAAGCCCGGTCTCCACAATGTGGCGATGCTTGCGCTCAAAACTTCTGTTGTGTTCCGGTGTATGTGGCGGCGTGGTGAGATGTGTGATCCCATGAGAAGTGAGAAACGACCGCAAAGCAACAAACTCACCACCATTATCAGAGTATAGTGTGCCAATCCGTCTTTTGAATTTATTTTCAACGAGAGATGTAAAAGCAATGAAGGTGTCACGAACATGTGATTTTAATTTGAGTGGGAAAAGCCATGTGTATCGTGTGTAATGGTCGACAATCACCAAATAGTACTTGAAGTTATCAATGGAAACAATTGGTGATGTCCAAACGTCAGTGTAAAGGTATTCAAGAGGGTGTTTAGATGTGATTGTATTGGAATAAAAGGGGAGTTTGTGACTTTTATTGAGCAGACAACCAGAACAAGATAAATGTTGTGGCGAAGAAGAAGAAACAGGTAAAGATAATTGATGAAGGAGAGATTTTAAAATAGCAAAAGACGGATGGCCAAGTCGCAAGTGTCATGAAACGAGGTCTTTCTTGGATGTTGGTGAAGCAAAGAGAGACATCGCATATGGATTCGTAACAGGCCACTCGTACAGCTCATTCCTTGTCCTTCCTTAGAGTAATCGCACCCTCGTTCTGAGATCCATCACCTAAAAGTAAGTAGGAAAAAAGTTCACGGAAACCCCACTAGCATTACATAGCCGATACACAAATATAAGATTTTTCTGGACATTAGGGACACACAAAACATTGTTTAAGGCTAAAGAATGATGAGGAGTAGGAAGCAAAGCAGAACCCGTGTGAGTGATTGGCATCCCGAGACCATTCGCAATGGTTACCTCCTCACCACCATTGTATGGCTGATGCAAGGACAGATTACTAAGGTCGGAGGTGAGATGATGAGTGGCTCCACTGTCCATGATCCAGTTGCCAACATTGTAGGGCTGAGGAGCAACCAAGTGAGCCCGCGGTTGCCAGGGAAAAGAGGAGGAACCTGACAAGGGATTGGGGCTGTAGGAAGCACTAGAAAGTTGAAGTTGGGAGCAACGCCGTGCACTGACCATGAATGCCACAGATTTGACACTTCCCCTTGGTATGTACGTGGAGAGTATTGGGAACGAGAAGTACCAGAGTTGGTGTTGCGGTGATGCTGTTTGCCATGATAGCGAGATGCATTGTTGGTGTTGTTGTGTCCACGGTAGGTGGCCGCATTTGCAGTGGCAGGGAGGAGCAGAGTAGCAGCTGCTTTAGCAGCAAGTTTTGTCTCATAATGAAGCAACTTCTCTTGAAGCTCCAGTAGAGAGGGGACTGAGTCACGACTCTCGATCTGATCCACAACAGTCTTGTAGTCGTCGGAGAGACCTTCAAGTATGAACTCAACCTGGGCTTTAGGTTCAACTGGTTTCCCGAGATGCGCTAGGTGATCAAAGCGTGTGGTATAGCCCTGCAAATACTCAACAATGGACTTGGTTCCCTTTGTACAATACTTGAGTTGTTGTCGAAGTTCCTGAACATGACCATGGCTTGAATTAGCATAGGTAGATGACATGATGTCCCAGATATCAGCGGTAGTGTCAACGTTGGAGAGAAGCGGCTGAATCGAAACCGAGATCCCACCAAGAAGAGCGCTGTAGAGTGAAACAAGTATTTTATTGGTGGTTGGTGTGAATGATGATGAATGTATGCAATGAATGGATGGATGGTAAGGTGTTTCAATTCCCCTTATGCAGTTGCAAGATAAGAGGTGTCAATCCAATCTGAGTGTTTGTGAACAGTCAAGATGTGCATAAAGATCTAATTTAAGCCAGATGTAAAGGATGTTTGTCACTAACAATCCTATGATTAAAATGCAAAGTGCAGAAAATAAAAATACAAGAACTACATGCGGAATGTAAATGAACAGAATGATTGTAACAGTAATGAAGCTAAAACAGAAATAGAAACTACTATAATGCAAGAAATAAACCTATGCAAGACAAGCAATGAACAGAAAACTAAATGAATGCAGCAGAAATGAAACAGGACAATCACAAATCATAAACACAAGCTCTGGGGAAGAACTCGAGCAAGCACTCGACCGAGTGCAGGTCGACTACAGGGTCGAGCTGGACTAAACGTGAAAACAGAGCAACACAATAAATACAGAGTAATGCAAAAATGAATCAAACAACAATCAAGCAACAGAATTAAGACTAAGATATCAATAAACAAAGAAGGTCCTGAGGAGGGATTCATGGGCTGAACTAATCATTGTGGTTATTTAACTTGGTCAACAAACCTCAAACAGACTCTGAGCTAATCTCTAGACATACTATTCTAAGACATGTTTAATCCACTCTCATGGCAAGAAACAATCAAACCTTACATTTCTAAACTTGCTTTCACATAGTAAAGAATCTACACAAGCAGGCATTAAGCAATACATCTCAAACCAAACAAGACCTCTAATCTCTTAGCAAGCCTAATGGTAAGCTCTAAATCTAGCCTTATCTATGCTCCTTAGACATTGGTGTGATGCTAAGATGCTTGAAATCAAACCCTACCATCTCAGATATAGGATCAGCATTAAGAACATCTAGCCTAGAAGAGATCTACAACAATCAAGCTTGACCAAATCAAACAAACCACAAGATCAACCCAGCCTAACCCATCCTCAAGATCCTAAGCAAAGTACTCACAAGAACACATGGTGAACAAAGTCAAAAACCCAGAAAATAATGAAACTTGCATCACTAGAAAGATAAAACAGAGATCTTCAATATTGAAAAAGAAATGAAACTCGAATTCTCAATTTAAGAAAGTTATGAAACCAACAATATTGAAAAATTTAGTCTTTTTCAAGTACAAGATCTATGAAATATAAAAAAGCAAAAAGAATAATTCCCAAATGGGTAAAATACTAGGTTTAGAGAATATCTAAAAAGCTGCACACTTTTGTGGCTGCAGGTACAAGGCTTTATATAGGAGGGGAGTGGAAGCCCTAAAAATAATAAAAGACAAAAGAGTCAACGGCTCGGTCAGCTCGACCTGTGCTCGGTCGAGTGGCAGGTCGAGCTGGCTTCTCTCGTGTGTTCTCCACTCGGTCGAGTCCTCCTCAGCACACGGTCGAGTGTCTGGTCGAGTGTGCGGTCGAGTTGGACTCCGGACCTTGTTATTTCAGCCTTAACTCTCTTGCTTTACCTTCATGATTGCTTCACTTCTTCCTCAGTATTGCTTCCATGCTCCTTAAGCTCTAAAATCACCTGTTTATGCATGAAAAGATGCAAATGCAATGCAACTAAACTCTAATGCATGATTAGTCCTAAAGCTATGCAATAATGGTGAAAATGGATAGCAAAAGATGCAAAAGATGTGAATATACTAAGGGAAAACAGGGTAAAATATATGAACATAACGAACGTGACAAAGCTCACGCCTACCAACTTCTTGATGTGGCGTCGTTAGGTCCTTTCTCTCCTTGCTGGTTATGATCTCGCCGGCTACGTTGATGGATATACTATCCTCTGACTACCACTGTTGATGGTGTTGCCACACCTAACAATGATTACAACCTTTGGAAACGTCAAGATCAGCTCTTCTATGATGTTCATATATTTTACTCTGTTTTCCCTTAGTATATCCACATCTTTTGCATCTTTTGCTATCCATTTTCACCATTATTGCATAGCTTTAGGACTAATCATGTATTAGAGTTTAGTTGCATTGCATTTGCATCTTTTCATGCATAAACAGGTGATTTTGAAGCTCAAGGAGCATGGAAGCAATGCTGAGGAAGAAGTGAAGCAATCATGAAGGGAAAGCAAGAGAGTTAAGGCTGAAATAACAAGGTCCGGAGTCCAACTCGACCGCACACTCGACCAGACACTCGACCGTGTGCTGAGGAGGACTCGACCGAGTGGAGAACACACGAGAGAAGCCAGCTCGACCTGCCACTCGACCGAGCACAGGTCGAGTTGACCGAGCCGTTGACTATTTTGTCTTTTAGTATTTTTAGGGCTTCCACTCCCCTCCTATATAAAACCTTGTACCTGCAGCCACAAAAGTGTCCAGCTTTTTAGATATTTTCTAAACCTAGTATTTTACCTTTTTTGGGATTTATTCTTTTTGCCTTTTTTATTTCCTAGATCTTGTACTTGAAAAAGACTAAATTCTTCAATATTGTTAGTTTCATAACTTTCTTAATATTGAGAATTCAAGTTTCATTTCTTTTTCAATATTGAAGATCTTTGTTTCATCTTTCTAATGATGGAAGTTTCAATACTTTCTGGGTTTATGATTTTGATGTTCATCATGTGTTCTTGTGAGTAGTGGCTTAGGATCTTGAGGATGGGTTAGGCTGGGCTGTGAATGAGGTTTGTTTGGCTTGATCAAGCTTGGTTGTTGTAGATCTCTTCTAGGGTAGATGTTCTTAATGCTGATCCTATATCTGAGAGGGTAGGATCTGATTTCAAGCATCTTAGCATCACACCAATGTTTAAGAGGCATAGATAAGGCTAGATCTAGAGCTTACCATCTTGCTTGTTAAGAGATTAGAGGTTTTGTATGGTATGAGACATATTTCTTACTGCCTGCTTGTGTAGATTCTTTACTATGTGAGAGCAAGTCTAGAAATGCATAGGTTTGATTGTTTCTTGACCATGAGAGTGGGAGAAACTTGTCTTAGATACATATGTCTAGAGATTAGCTCATGTTGTTTGAGATTTGTTGATCAAGTTAGATAGCCTCAATCATTAGTCCAGCCCATGAATCCTTCCTCAAGTCCTTCCTTGTTTATTGATTTTACAGTCTTAATCCTGTTGCTTGATTGTAGTTTGATTCGTCTTTGCATTACTCTGTTTTTATTGCATTGCTCTGTTTCTGCGTTTAGTCCAGCTCGACCACTCACTCGACCTACACTCGGTCAAGTGCTTGCTCGAGTTCATCCCCAGAACTCTTGTTTATGCTTTGTGATTGTCTTGTTTCATTCTATTTGCATTTCTGTTGCATTTACTTAGTATCTTGTTCATTACTTGTCTTGCATTAGTTCATTAGCATAGTTTCTACTTCTGTTGGTTGCATCATTACTGTCATAATCATCCTGTTTCATTTGCATTTAGTTCTTAGTTCTTATAGTTTACTTTCTGCACTTTACATTTTCATCATAGGATTGTTAGTGACAAACATCCTTTACATCTGTCTTAAATTAGATCTTTATGCATATCTTGACTGTTCACAAATACTCAGATTGGATTGACACCTCTTATACTGCAACTGCATAAGGGGAATTGAAACACCTTACCATCCATCCATTCATTGCATACATTCATCATCATTCATCCATCTTACCACCAACAAATACTTGTTTCAATTTGGCGTCGTTGCCTATTTGAGTGTGTTTTTGTGACAATTAGGATCCATAAAAGTCTAAGATTAAGTTCGTTTATCAACTTGTTCACTACTGATCTTGTTTCTTCTTCTGCTTGTCTGTGATTGAGTTTCAGGTACTAGCTCGACCATCAACTCGACCACCACTCGACCGAGTGTGTGCTCGAGCACCTGATCGAGTCAGAAGCCGGATACAAATAGACATCAGTTCCCAGTCGACTCGACCACCCACTCGAGCCTGTGCTCGACCGAGTGCTTGTCCGAGTCTGTCCTCGACTCTGTTGATGCAAACAAGGTCCAAGGGTCCTCACAATCTTCGGAGACTCCTTGATCACATCAACAAACCACCAAGGGACCTGAGACAGCAGAAAACAAGGATCTATCAGGAACAAGAACAACAAGTGCTAATGGAGCAACAAGATCAACAAGCTCCAAAAGCAAGAAACATTGGTGATGGAGATGCACCAAACACACATAACCAGAGAGCTGGTATTGTGCCTCCTACTGTTGCCAACAACAACTTTGAGATCAAAAGTGGATTGATCTCAATGATTCAAGCCAACAAGTTCCATGGGTTGCCAATGGAAGATCCCCTGGACCACCTTGATGAATTCTATAGGATATGTGGTCTCACTAAGATCAATGGAGTTAGTGAGGATGGATTCAAGTTAAGGCTATTTCCATTCTCACTTGGAGATAAGGCTCACCTTTGGGAAAAGACTCTTCCTACTGGAGCAATAACCACATGGGATGCTTGCAAAAAAGCTTTCTTGGCCAAATTCTTTTCCAATGCTAGAACTGCTAGATTGAGAAATGAAATTTCTGGGTTTGCTCAAAGGAATAATAAAGAGTTTTTGTGAAGCTTGGGAAAGGTTTAATGGATTCCAGACTCAGTGTCCTCACCATGGCTTCAGCGATGAGTCCCTTTTAAGTACTTTGTATAGAGGAGTGCTTCCAAAGATCAGAACAGCCTCAAATGGAAACTTCCTCAATAAAAATGTTGAAGAAGGCTGGGAGTTGGTTGAAAATCTTGCTCAATCAGATGGCAACTATAATGAGGACTATGACAGAACCATAAGGTCATCATCAACTGATCAAGAGGACAAGTACAAGAGGGATTTGAAGATGGTCAATGAGAAGCTTGACAAGATCCTTCTTAGCCAACAAAAGACTATTTACTTCATTGGTGAGGAAGAGGCTCCAGTTCAAGAAGGGGCGACTGAGTTTGCTGAGTTGTGCTACATGCAAAACCAGGGAGGATTCAAAGGCTACAACCAAGGAGGCTTCAAGAACAACAATCTCTCTTATAGGAGTTCCAATGTGGCAAACCCTCAAGACCAAGTATATCCACCTCAACAGCCTCCACAGCAACAAAACTACATCCCCAAACAACAACATCAAGTGTTCCAGCCTCAGTTGTGTCCCCCACCAGGGTTTCAGACTAACCAAGGCCAAGAACAAGACTTAAGGGCAATGATGCAACAGTTGTTGATTGGGCAAACACAAGGAAAGATTGAGGAGGCCAAACAGTTTGCTGAGTTGAATCAAAGACTCACATCACAGTACAATGATCTAAACATGAAGTTTGAGGGTCTTAACTCAAGAGTGAAGTATATGGAGAGTAACATTGCCTCTACTTCAGCTCCTAAACCCAGCCAACTCCCTGGAAAAGCTGTTCAAAATCCAAGAGAGTTCACAGCCAAGGCCATTCAAATTCATGAGGAAGAAGTCACTGAGGACAGCGAAGTCCAAGTTTGGGGGAGTTTATCAGTTACTGAAGCCCCAAGTAACGCTTTTGCAAAGCAACTGGAGTTCGACATTGCACTCGACCAGGTACTCGAACAGCCACTCGACCGTGTGCATGCTCGAGTGGTCGATCGAGCTGGAGACACAGAAGCTGTTAAGCCTGCTAGATACATTCCTCCTGCTTACAAACCGCCTCTACCATTCCCAAGATGTTTCAAGGCTCAAAAGATAAGGGAATTGAGGGAGATCATTGAGAAAAAGGAGAAGATAGCTTTGCAACAAGAGAAGGAGAAAGCCTTGAAGGAAGAGGTTGTTATTGAGAAGAAGGAGGTGATGGCTATACAAGAGGTCATCATTGCTTACCAAGAAGAAGAGAGAGGACCTGCTTTGGAACAGTATGCTCCATACCCTCTCTATCAGAATTTTTTACTTGAGATGTCAAAGAAGAGGGCTCACGACCAAGATATGAAGGATTTGAAAGAGATTGGAAAAGCTATTGTCCCAACAAAGCTTGAAGATCCAGGCTCATTCAACTTACCCTGTTCCATCAGCTACATGCACTTCAATAAGTGCCTTTGTGATTTAGGAGCTTCAGTGAGCTTGATGCCATATTCAGTGGCTGAGAAGTTGGGATATGAAGACTTCAAGGATAGCAACTTCTATGTCAGTCTAGCAGATGGATCCAAGAGGGATGTGGTTGGAGTGATTGAAAACCTCCCTATCAAAATAGGAGAAGCAAGGATCCCAACTGATTTTGCAATCATGAGCATGGAACAAGAGCCTAAAGACCCTCTTATCTTGGGAAGGCCATTCCTAGCTACAGCTAGGGCTGTTATTGATGTGAAGATGGGGACTATTAAGCTCCACCTGACTGAAGACTTCACTATGAAGTTTGACATCAACAATCCCACTAATCTGCCTTCCAAATATGATCCACCTTACATTATAAAAAGAAAGGAGGATCATGAGGTCTCAAGTGAGGAAACTGCTTCAAGGGGTAAGCTAACCTTTCAAGAAGATTCAGTGGAGAAGCTAAAGGGTTCAGTTCAAGTGCTAGCTGGTTTAGTCAAGGATCTCCAAGTCAAGCTGAACAAAAGGACTTTGAAGAGAGCAAGACCAAAGCTCAAGGTTAAAAAGAAACATGGTTCAAGTGTCAAGGAAGTAGTGTTCAAGAAGGAACACCAAGGTTATCAAGTAGAACCAGGGGGGATTTCATCACCTCTTTGGTCTCCAATTCAAGCTTGAAGAGATAGAAGAAGTCAAGCTTAGTGACTCTAAACAAGCTCACTAGGGAGGAAGTCCCTAAGGTATCCTTTGTAAATATAGTTTATTTTCCTTGTAGTTTTGATGTGTTTTCTTTTATGTTTGTGTTGGACAGGCTTTTTAGCGAGAATGTAGTTGGATAAAGAGAGATTTGGACTTGGAGAAGGAGACTCGCAAGCCCACTCGACCAAGGCCACGAGAGGTACTCGGCCGAGCTGGATACTAATTGAGGCCCATTTGATTACCATTCTTCTAGAATGATCGAGTGGAGGGAAGAACAAGGAGAAAAATTTTGGAATTTCAAAATTGATCAAGGAGCTCGACCACGTGCTGGTCGAGTGTGGGGTCGAGTGGCAGCCAAAAGCAAGTCAAAGATTCCCAATTCAAATTTGAATGGTATGGACGCTCCACCCTTGTATCCTTGTCCCCTTAGCTTCTTTATATAGTCCTTGCACGATCCTATACTTCTCACATTCTCTCATTTGCTCAAAACATTTAAATTCAAGCTTTAAAATCTCTTTCAAAGTTCATCTCTTGCTCAAGCTTTGTTCTTTCAAGTTTTTGGGTCACTAACCTATTAACTTTGAGCTTTGAGTCTATTCCCTTCAGTTTCTTTTGAAAATGTCTTCCAAGATAACCAAGAAGTCTCACCAAGCCGCTGCAAGCTCCATGGAACGTCGTGATGCTGACCTTGAATCAAGAGGTGAAGCTGGGAGAGTCACTCGACGGACCACTCGATCGACCACTCGACCGAGTGGTGGTTCGAGCAGCCGGTCGAGCCAGGTGCCGCGTCCAAGGAGAGAGCCAGTTGAGGAAGATCCTGAGAGGACCGAAAGTGAGGAGGAAAGAGAGTCTACTCTCAATGAGTTTATGAGGAAACACAAGGCCAAGGGGAAGAGGCCAGCTGTTGAAGTTGAGCAAGAAGAAAGTGAAAATGAGAGTGAGGAAGAAAGTGAAGAAGAAGAATTGATGGATGATGGAGAAGCTGAGTCTTGTGGGCTGTCAAAGAGGCAGCTTTATGATGCTTTCATGAGGATGGAGTTCTTGGGAACTAGGTATCCACACAAGTAGACCATGGAGAAGCTTGCTATTGATGAGGATGTAGAATATCTCTTTGAGAAGAGCAATCTCACCAAGTTTATGGGGCTTTGCATGGAGGGCTACAAAGAGGAGAGTTGTGAGTTTCTTGCCACTGTCAAGCTGCATACATATGCAAGGAAAGATCCTGAGGTTGCAGCTGGTCACATCACCTTCACAATCAAGGGTAAGAGGCATGAGCTTTCAATGAAAAAGATAGCCAATGTGTTTGGATTTGAAGTTGGGAGCCATAGGAGCTTGATGATACCAAGAGAGGAGCTCTATTCAGTTTGGGAAACCATTGGGGACAACAAGCACTACTCATCCTCCAACTCTAAGAGCTCAAGGATAAGGAGCCCAGTCCTAAGGTACTTCCATAAAGCTCTTGCAAACACCTTCTTTGCAAGGAAGGAAACTGGGAACATCAATGAGGGAGAGCTAAAGATGATTGACTTGGCTCTCAATGGGATCATCCTCAAGGCAAGAGATGGAACCATCATCCTTGGGAGCACTGTAGAGACTGATCTTGCAATGTTGCTCATTGACCACATGGTTTACTTGAGAAGTTGGGTAGGAAAGTTTGAAAACAAAAGATCAAGAGGAGCACTTACCATTGGAGGCATCATCACTCCAATCCTTCAAGCTGCTAAAGTTCCACTTAGAAGAGAAAGTGTCTCACCAAGATGGATTGACTCAAGCTACCTCACTTCTACTCTCATCCTAGCAAGGAGATGCATCAAGGGAACCACATTTTCAACTATGAGCTTCCAACACTTGGGAAAAAGCAACTCATATTGCCTAACCAAGAACTCACCACCATTCAAGAGGGAGCCAACATTGACTTTTGGCCAGCTGAGGAGCATTGGTTTGATGGAGTGGTTCAACCTAGAGTTGAGGAAGCTGGGAATGCACAAGTAGCTGATGGAGAGGAGCAGTTCTACTTTGAAGATTATGAGCCCAACCCAAGAGATAGTAGAGGAGTGAGGGAGAATGCCAAGAGGTTAACTCTTTTGCAAAAGTGGGGCAAGTGGCAAGGAAAGAGGTTTGATAAGCTGAAGAAGAAGGTGACCAACATGGCTAAGTCTATCAAAGGCTTAAAGAAGGAGATTGCTGAGCTGAAGAGTGGAAACTCATCTCCTAGCCATTCAAGCCCTTTGAGGAGAAGTAGCTAGGGCTTCAATGTATGAGCCAAATCAGAGGAAGAGGAGCTCAAGTACCCGAGAACAGCAGCTTTCGAGGTACTCGACCGGGTCACTCGAGTGCCCACTCGACCGAGCACCGCCGACGTACTCGACCGAGTTCCAGCCCAGACAACCATATGGCTTCCCACCTCCAGCTGCTTATCCAGGTTACCCTCCCATCCCACCCCAATACTTCATTGATCCAGCACTCTACCACCAGTTCTACCAACAGTTCTCCCAGCAGCAAGGACAGAATAATGGCATCCGCAGTCCAGCTCGACCCCCCACTCGGACATGCACTCGACCGAGTCACGGTCGGTCGCCATCATCGAGCTGCCCCAATCCCCATCTCCAAGTCACCAACAAGACCCCAGCTACACCTTTGATAGCATGCAGGAGGATGTGGATAGTTTCTTCTCCAATCCTTGAGGTAACACTATCACCTTTACATTGTAAATACCATTGCATTTCATATTTTGTGTTTTGTTTTAAGTCTTGAATCCTCAAACAAATTTCTTTCACACAAGGGACTGTGTGATTTAAGTTTGGGGGAGGGTTTGAGATAGCATTTGACATTGTGTTTTGTTTTCTTATTTCAAATTTTTAGCATCATCATGTTAGTATTTGCATAGCATCTAAGGCATAGAAAAACCCAAAAATTTGAAATTTTTTTGCAAAAATCTTTATATAAAAAAGAGTTTTCATGTAGTTTGCATTGCATATTCAAGTATTTTGTTTATTATATAGGACTGCTTGCATTAGGGATCTATGATGAGTATTTCCTTGTTAGCTTGCTAGATTCACCAAACTAGGATCAATGCCCAAGTTAATAGTACTTTGATGCTAGTTGAGTGGTTAGAAGCATAAGATTGAACCAAGCATTGAATTACTGCATTGCATTTGGTCTAAATTGAAGCATGTTGTGATTAGATGCCATTTCCTATCTATAAGAACCTAATATTGACTTTCAATTATCAATGTGTGCGTTGCTTTAAACTCATGGATACCATATACATATTTGGATCATCTTTCTCTTTTTACCACTCTTGTTGATCCAAGTAGCTGATTTCTTCATTAAGAATCAGTTTCCCCTACCCTTAACCAACCCTTCTTTCAAGCCATGTTATTTCTTGAGTGTGTGAGGCCTATTTTTAGGATTGAGCTTGGTAGAAAGTGTTAGGTTTGAACTGACAAGAGTAAAGCCTTGTGTAGTTCTAGTTTGCACTTTTCAAACTAGATAGGACTAGGTGGTTCACTTGTTGGGTTTGGGACTTGGCTGTTATTAAAAGAAAAAAAAAAAAAAAAGAGAAAAGAAAGGAAAAGGGTAGAGTCTTTAAGAGGAGATTGTGTTTAAGCAAAGTCTAGTGAAAGGATGGGAAGTAAAAAAAAATTGTTGTTGAAGATGGTTCTAGTTAAAGAAAAGAAAAGAAAGAAAAGAAAAGTCTAGCAAAAAGCTTGTATGTCTTAAGAATAAGAAGAAAAGAGAACCATAGCAAATAAGTAAGAATCCTCCATCCCACTAGAAAGATCAAATAAGAAACCTCTTCTAAGACTTGAAAACCAAAAGAGAAAAGGGTGAAAGAGAAAAGAAGAAGTTCAAGGGTAGCACTAGGATCATTTGGGTTTAGATTGCTAGGATAAACACTTTGGGTGCCTTTGGGTAGACAAGGTTTTATTCTTGTATGTGTCTAAGTGTTCTTACCTTTAGCATTCTTCTAAAGCTCAATCCATTTTTATGAGAAAACCTTGATATTGATAAGCCTCACTCTAAAAAGAGACCATCATTGTCTCAAAGCCTTTACCTCCAAGCCAAATGAGTTTAAGCATTGCATAGAATTGATTCATGTTCTTGATTAATGAATGTTAAAGGAAATGGTTGATTTGAATGCATGTGGACATCTATGG
The DNA here is from genome assembly GCA_024034495.1 of Camelina laxa. Lineage (NCBI taxonomy): Eukaryota > Viridiplantae > Streptophyta > Magnoliopsida > Brassicales > Brassicaceae > Camelina > Camelina laxa. The sequence continues at coordinate 26,849,976 of CM043880.1, read as the reverse complement.
CTCATATCAGTAAAGGTTGTGATATGCTTGTCTAAAGTCTTTAAGTACAGCTCATTCAACTTGCATCATAGTTCTAGTAACTTGGACATTGATTCTAGATGGTCTATTTGCAAGCTTTAGGAGCTGAGATCTCACTTTCAAACCTTACTTACCTTCTTATGTCTTGCTTATTTGCTTGAGGGCAAGCAAAGACTAAGTTTGGGGGTGTTGATGTTCATATATTTTACTTTGTTTTCCCTTAGTATATTCACATCTTTTGCATCTTTCGCTATCCATTTTCACCATTATTGCATAGCTTTAGGACTAATCATGCATTAGAGTTTAGTTGCATTGCATTTGCATCTTTTCATGCATAAACAGGTGATTTTGAAGCTCAAGGAGCATGGAAGCAATGCTGAGGAAGAAGTGAAGCAATCATGAAGGGAAAGCAAAAGAGTTAAGGCTGAAATAACAAGGTCCGGAGTCCAACTCGACCGCACACTCGACCAGACACTCGACCGTGTGCTGAGGAGGACTCGACCGAGTGGAGAACACACGAGAGAAGCCAGCTCGACCTGCCACTCGGTCAGAGCACAGGTCGAGTTGACCGAGCCGTTGACTATTTTGTCTTTTAGTATTTTTAGGGCTTCCACTCCCCTCCTATATTAAGCGTTGTACCTGCAGCCACAAAAGTGTCCAGCTTTTTAGATATTCTCTAAACCTAGTATTTTACCCTTTTTGGGATTTATTCTTTTTGCCTTTTTTATTTCCTAGATCTTGTACTTGAAAAAGACTAAATTCTTCAATATTGTTAGTTTCATAACTTTCTTAATATTGAGAATTCAAGTTTCATTTCTTTTTCAATATTGAAGATCTTTGTTTCATCTTTCTAATGATGCAAGTTTCAATACTTTCTGGGTTTATGATTTTGATGTTCATCATGTGTTCTTGTGAGTAGTGGCTTAGGATCTTGAGGATGGGTTAGGCTGGGCTGTGAATGAGGTTTGTTTGGCTTGATCAAGCTTGATTGTTGTAGATCTCTTCTAGGGTAGATGTTCTTAATGCTGATCCTATATCTGAGAGGGTAGGATCTGATTTCAAGCATCTTAGCATCACACCAATGTTTAAGAGGCATATATAAGGCTAGATCTAGAGCTTACCATCTTGCTTGCTAAGAGATTAGAGGTTTTGTTTGGTATGAGACATATTTCTTACTGCCTGCTTGTGTAGATTCTTTACTATGTGAGAGCAAGTCTAGAAATGCATAGGTTTGATTGTTTCTTGACCATGAGAGTGGGAGAAAGTTGTCTTAGATACATATGTCTAGAGATTAGCTCATGTTGTTTGAGATTTGTTGATCAAGTTAGATAGCCTCAATCATTAGTCCAGCCCATGAATCCTTCCTCAAGTCCTTCCTTGTTTATTGATTTTACAGTCTTAATCATGTTGCTTGATTGTAGTTTGATTCGTCTTTGCATTACTCTGTTTTTATTGCATTGCTCTGTTTCTGCGTTTAGTCCAGCTCGACCACTCACTCGACCTACACTCGGTCGAGTGCTTGCTCGAGTTCATCCCCAGAACTCTTGTTTATGCTTTGTGATTGTCTTGTTTCATTCTATTTGCATTTCTGTTGCATTTACTTAGTATCTTGTTTATTACTTGTCTTGCATTAGTTCATTAGCATAGTTTCTACTTCTGTTGGTTGCATCATTAATGTCATAATCATCCTGTTTCATTTGCATTTAGTTCTTAGTTCTTATAGTTTACTTTCTGCACTTTACATTTTCATCATCGGATTGTTCGTGACAAACATCCTTTACATCTGGCTTAAATTAGATGTTTATGCATATCTTGACTGTTCACAAATACTCAGATTGGATTGACACCTCTTATACTGCAAATGCATAAGGGGAATTGAAACACCTTACCATCCATCCATTCATTGCATACATTCATCATCATTCATCCATCTTACCACCAACAAATACTTGTTTCAGTTCGACATGTTGATATTCAACAAGGTCGGAGTGCTGGAGGGACAACGATCGTCTCTGAACCAGTGGCTGGAGAGTCTGTAGTAGACATGACACTACAAGAAAACAGGCATTTTGAGACTACCGCTTGTGACTGTTTAAATAGTCGCAAAAATTTGCGACGATTTTGTGATTATTTTACAACAGATTAACAACTATTGTAAAAACGGAAGGAAAATCATCGCAATAAACGACTAAACAACATAGACGCAATTTCGTCTCAATTTAGCGACTGAATATGTGACTGAAATTATTTCGTCACAAAAAAAAGATACATTTTGTGACTACTTTGCAACTGCCGCTCTGGTCCGTAAGAGTCGTCGTAAATTAGTCGCAATATGGCGACAAGTTGCAACAACGTTTTCGAGTAGCAAAGTAGTAGCGGCATGTCGGCAAAAAACATTGAGAATGAGAAAGGTAGATGTACTCAACTTTTGGGACTTCATGAAAAACAGTCGCTCTATGTCGGCAAAAACGTGCTCAATGTGGGTTAGGTATACTGATATTTTGTGACTCTTTCTTAATTAGTCGCAAAAGAGTCTTAAAATATCTCCTAGATATATGCGACCACACTTCTTCCCTCATTTACATCGACATCAAAGAAAAAAAACAAGAGAAGAAGGAAAGAAAAATAAAAAAAAATGTGGAACAATCAATCAAGAGCATGGATGTACAATCGGATCAATCCATACACTAATCATATCTCATTGGATTATTCAGCAGGTGTGGAAGAGTTCCTCGCTTTTGCTAGTAGCCATGCACAAAATAGCAAAGGTAGGTTTTACTGATTTTGTGTAGTATGTGGGAATTCGAAGTCGTTGAAAGCTGCCTCAATTTCTAGTCTTTTGCTAAGTAGAGGGTTTACGCCTAACTCTTATGTATGGTATGAGCGTGGTGAAGATTATGAGGTGGTTGGGGAAGGAACTAGTAGTCATTATGCTAATAATACAGATTATGCTAGTGCTAGTGAACCAATAGGATTTGATGGGGAAAATGTATATGATGGGGAGAATGTATATGTTGGGATGGTGAATGATGCATTTCATGGTTCTGTACCATATAACGAGTATCTTGAACATGAAAGTGGAAATGATCATGTTCATGAAGAACCCACTGAAGAAGCAAAACGGTTTTATGATATGTTAGCTGTTGCAAACACTCCACTGTATGATGGATGTCGAGAAGAGCAGTCGCAATTATCGTTGGCAGCTCGGTTCATGAACAATAATGTGGACTATAATTTGTCTGAAAATTGCATGGATTCATGGACATGATTGTTTACAGAGTATTTACCAGAGGGTAATCATGCAACTGGTTCATACTACGAGACAAAGACTTTGATGCGAAAGCTAGGATTACCGTGTTATATATATGATGTATGTATAGAGAATTGTATGCTCTTCTGGAAAGATGGTGAGAAGTTGGAACATTGCAAGTTCTGCGGGAAACCAAGGTATAAGGCTAGTGAAGGAAGAATAAGAATACCGTTCAGTAAGATGTGGTATTTACCAATTGGGGATAGGCTGAAGAGAATGTACCAATCTGAGAAGACTGCAGCTTCTATGAGATGGCATGCTGAGCATAACTCTGAGGAGGGATTAATGTGTCATCCTTCAGATGCGGCGGCTGAGTGGAAGAATTTCCAGCAATTGCATCCCTCATTTGCAGTAGAACCGCGTAATGTTTATCTTGGATTATGTACAAACGGTTTTAATCCTTTTGGAATTTCGAAACAACATTCGTTATGGCCAGTGATCTTGTCTCCATACAACTTGCCTCCTGGTATGTGCATGGACACTGAGTACTTGTTTCTGACGATTTTGAATTCTGGACCGAATCATCCACCAGCTAGTCTTGATGTTTTTCTCCAACCATTGATCGATGAATTAACAAAGTTATGGTATAATGGAGTGGAGGCATATGAGGTGTTCTTAGATCAAAATTTCAACCTTAAAGCTGCCCTTTTGTGGACTATCAGCGATTTCCCAGCATATGGCATGTTGTCAGGATGGACAACACATGGAAGATTAGCTTGCCCAATTTGTATGGACGATACAAATGCATTTTAATTGCTAGCTGGCAGGAAGACATGTTGGTGTGACGGCCACAGGAGATTTCTTCCGGTTAATCATCCAATGCGAAAGGATAAAAAACACTTTCTGAAAGGTAAGCATGCAGTGAACGACTATCCACCGCAATCTTTGACTGGTGAATAGGTCTTACATGAGCGTATAAGGGCTGCCAAGCCGCCAAAAACATATGACTACTGAGGAAATGGGCATGAAAATAAAGTGGATGCCTATGGAAGTTGGCATATCTGGTACAAAGAAAACATCATGTGGAAGCTCCCGTATTGGATCGATCTAAACTTACGACACAATCGAAAGACAATGTGAGGTCAAGATTGGATGTTGAAATTTTTTGTGATAGGAGTCCATTACATGTTGATGATCATGGCAGAGCTCCTTTTCCTATTTGGAGATTGAGTGCAAAAGGAAAAAAAAAACCAACTTCAATGGGTCAAAGAAGATGTTAAATTTCCAGATGGCTATGTAGCTGATTTAGCTAGTTGTGCGGACATCAAGGCTGGGAGGTTTTTGAAACAAGGTTTTTGATTGTGGTGAATGTGAATGATGATGAATGTATGCAATGAATGGATGGATAGTAAGGTGTTTCAATTCCCCTTATGCTGTTGTAGTATAAGAGGTGTCAATCCAATCTGAGTGTTTGTTAACAGTCAAGATGTGCATAAAGATCTAATTTAAGCCAGATGTAAAGGATGTTTGTCACTAACAATCCTATGATTAAAATGCAAAGTGCAGAAAATAAAACTACATGAACTAGATGCTGAATGTAAATGAACAGAATGATTGTAACAGTAATGAAGCTAAAACAGCAATAGAAACTACTATAATGCAAGAAATAAACCTATGCAAGACAAGCAATGAACAGAAAACTAAATGAATGCAGCAGAAATGAAACAGGACAATCACAAATCATAAACACAAGCTCTGGGGAAGAACTCGAGCAAGCACTTGATGTTCATATATTTTACCCATTTTTCCCTTAGTACATTCACATCTTTTGCTATCCATTTTCACCATTATTGTGTAGCTTTAGGACTAATCATGCATTAGAGTTTAGTTGCATTGCATTTGCATCTTTTCATGCATATTACTGTTACAATCATTCTGTTCATTTACATTCAACATCTAGTTCTTGTAGTTTTATTTTCTGCACTTTGCATTTTAATCATAGGATTGTTAGTGACAAACATCCTTTACATCTGGCTTAAATTAGATTTTTAATCTCATCTTGACTGTTCACAAACACTCAGATTGGATTGACACCTCTTATACTGCAACTGCATAAGGGGAATTGAAACACCTTACCATCCATCCATTCATTGCATACATTCATCATCATCATCATTCACATCCACCCACCATCCACAAATCATTGTTTCAGCACTCGACTGAGTGAAGGTCGAGTACAGGGTCGAGTTAGACTAAACGTGAAAACAGAGCAACACAATAAAAACAGAGCAATGCAAAAACGAATCAAACAACAATCAAGCAACAGGATTAAGACTCAGATATCAATAAACAAAGAAGGTCCTGAGGAGGGATTCATGGGCTGAACTAATCATTGTGGTTATTTAACTTGGTCAACAAACCTCAAACAAACTTGGAGCTAATCTCTAGACATACTATTCTAAGACATGTTTAATCCACTCTCATGGCAAGAAACAATCAAACCTATGCATTTCTAGACTTGCTCTCACATAGTAAAGAGTCTACACAAGCAGGCATTATGCAATACATCTCAAACCAAACAAGACCTCTAATCTCTTAGCAAGCCTAATGGTGATCTAGCCTTATCTATGCTACTTAGACATTGGTGTGATGCTAAGATGCTTGAAATCAAACCCTACCTTCTCAGATATAGGATCAGCATTAAGAACATCTAGCCTAGAAGAGATCTACAACAATCAAGCTTAACCAAATCAAATAAACCACAAGATCAACCCAGCCTAACCCATCCTCAAGATCCTAAGAAAACTACTCACAAGAACACATGGTGAACAAAGTCAAAAACCCAGAAAATAATGAAACTTGCATCACTAGAAAGATAAAACAGAGATCTTCAATATTGAAAAAGAAATGAAACTCGAATTCTCAATATTAAGAAAGTTATGAAACCAACAATATTGAAGAATTTAGTCTTTTTCAAGTACAAGATCTAAGAAATATAAAAATGCAAAAAGAATAATTCCCAAAAGGGTAAAATACTAGATTTAGAGAATATCTAAAAAGCTGCACACTTTTGTGGCTGCAAGTACAAGGCTTTATATAGGAGGGGAGTGGAAGCCATAAAAATATTAAAAGACAAAATAGTCAACGGCTCGGTCAACTCGACCTGTGCTCGGTCGAGTGGCAGGTCGAGCTGGCTTCTCTCGTGCATTCTCCACTCGGTCGAGTCCTCCTCAGCACACGGTCGAGTGTCTGGTCGAGTATGCGGTCGACTTGGATTCCAGACCTTGTTATTTCAGCCTTAACTCTCTTGCTTTCCCTTCATGATTGCTTTACTTCTTCCTCAGCATTGTTTCCATGCTCCTTAAGCTCCAAAATCACCTGTTTATGCATGAAAAGATGCAAATGCAATGCAACTAAACTCTAATGCATGATTAGTCCTAAAGCTATGCAATAATGGTGAAAATGGATAGCAAAAGATGCAAAAGATGTGAATATACTAAGGGAAAACAGGGTAAAATATATGAACAACAGTTTTCAGGAATGAAAAGCCATAATTGCCATGTCTTTATGGAATGGTTGCTTCCATTTGTCTTTGCAGAGTTGTTACCATGTGACGTGCATCTTGCATTATCAGGTAAATATTTCATATATATATATATATATATATATATATATAATATAAATCAGATTAAATTCATGTATATGAAACTAAATTATTAATGATTTAATTTCATTTATATATTGTAGGGATCGGATCATTTTTTCGTGACTTACGTAGTCGATCGTTGGAGCTAAGTCACGTCCAATTGTTGAAAGCGAATATTGTGATGATTTTGTGCAATTTGGAGAAAATATTCCCACCTTCTTTCTTTGATGTCATGGAGCACCTCCCTGTACACCTACCATATGAAGCCGAACTTGGTGGTCCAGTTCAATATAGGTAGATGTATCCCTTTGAAAGGTTTTTTAAACGTTTGAAAGGGAAGGCGAAGAGTAAAAGATATCCAGCAGGTTCAATCGTTCAATCATATATTAATGATGAGATATCTTACTTCTCAGAACACTACTTTGCTTCAAACATTTCTACAGCTAGTAGAAGGAGGTGCGAATTTCATACTTACAGTATAATATATAACAGTCTTTGAAACTAAAGTGAAAAGCTAACTAAACTTTTATATATATTATTCAAGTCATTGCGATATGATGCGGGCGAAGTTCCTGTATATCCAGTACCCGTACCGGATATATTCACTCAAGTCGGTCATCCTAGTGGCCAAATTACAGTGTTTTGTTTATCTGAGAAAGATCAGAAATGCGCACATGCATATGTTTTGCGGAATTGTGACTGCTTTCGTCCCCTTGCGAGGTATATATTTCTGATTTATTTTTATAACGATTTATCTTCAATATATCTTATGGATTAATTTTCTTCTATATATTGGAAAATAGTGTGTTCGACGCTCAAATAAAAAATGAATATCCAGAACTCACTGATGATCAAGTCACATCGAAAAGAGATGAAGATTTTAGCAATTGGGTTCGCCAGTATGTAAGTATATGTAAATAAATTATTATAAAAAAACATTTTACTGAATGGGTTCATGAAACACATGTTTTAGGTGTGGATGATGGTGAATGGTATGATGGAATGAGATATTAATGATGATGAATAAATGGAGTGCAGGGTGTTTCAATTCCCCTTATGATGTTGCAGTATAAGAGGTGTCAATCCAATCTGAGTGTTTGCAAGCAATCAGAATGTGCATATATGTCTAAGTCAAGCAAAGTATGAAGGATGTTTGTCACTAACAACCTATTGACGAAATGTAAAATGCAGAAGGTAAAAGCTACTAAGATAGATGCTAAAGGTAAAGAGAACAGACTAATCAAAGCTATGATGCAATAAGAACAGAAATAGAAACTATAGTAATGCAAGTAATGAACTAATGCAAGGCAAGCAATGAACAGGAAACTAAGTGAATGCAACATAAATGCAACTAAAATGAAACAGGAATTGAGACAGGACAACTACAAAGCATAAATAAGATGCTTAAAATCAAATCTTACTCTCTCAGTTATAGGATCAGCATAGAGTACATCTAGCCTAGAAGAGATCTATAACAATCAAGCTTGACATAGCTAAACAAACCTCAACCACAATCCAGCCTAACCCACCCTCAAGATCCTAAGCAAACTACTCACAATCACACATGATGAACAACAAAATCATAAACCCAGAAAATTTTGAAACTTGCATGACTAGACAGATGAAACAAAGATCTACAATATTGAAGAAGGAATCAAACTCGAATTCTCAATATTTTGAAAGTTATGAAACCAACAAATATGAAGAATCTCTTGTTTTGGTCCTTCAAAGAAGTACAAGATCGAAGAAAATAAAAAGTGCAAAAAGATATATTTCCCAAAAGGGTAAATACTAGGTTTGAGAATATCTAAAAAGCTGGACTCCTGGTGGCTGAAGGGTACAAGGTCCTTTCATAGGAAAAGAAGTGGAAGCCCTAAAAATGCTAAAAGACAAAATAGCTAGGCAGCTCGGCCAACTCGACCTGGTGCTCGGTCGAGTGACCGGTCGAGCTGGCTTCTCTTGCGCATCTTCCACTCGGTCGAGTCCATCTCCGCACATGGTCGAGTGTCTGGTCGAGTGGGCGCTCGAGTGGGACTCCGGACCTTGGTTCTTCAGCTCTAACTCTCTTGTTTCCTTCTCTTCTCATCTCCATTCTTCTTCAGCATTCCTTCCATGCTCCTTAGGCTCCAAAATCACCTGTTTATGCAAGAAAACATGCAAATGCCATGCAACTACACTCTAGTGCATAAACATTCCTAAAACTATGCAAGATGAACCAAACTAGATGGTAAAGGATGCAAAAGAAGTGAAAATACTAAGGGAAAACAAGGTAAATTATATGAACATCAACACCCCCAAACTTAGTCTTTGCATGCCCTCAAGCAAATAAACAAGACATAAGAAGGTAGGTGAGGTTTGAAAGTGGGATCTCAGCTCCTAACACTTGCCAATAAACCACCTAGAATCAACGTCCAAGTTACTAGTTCTATAATGCAAGTTGAATGAGCTGTACTTAAAGATTTTAGACAAGCCTATCTCAACATTTACTGATTTGAGCCTTAGATATCCACATGCATTCAAATCAACCATTTCCTCTAACATTCATTAATCAAGAACATGAATCAATCTCATTTGGCTTGGTAGTAAAAGGTTTTAGAGACAATGATGGTCTCTTTCTTTCTCTTTTTCCACTTTTCTTTTCTTTACAGCCAAATCTCAAACCCAACAAGAGAACCACCTAGTCCTATCTAGTTTGAAAGATGCAAACTAGAACTACACAAGGTCTTACTCTTGTCAGTTCAAACCTAACACTTTCTACCAAGCTCAACCCCAAAAAGGCCTCACACACACAAGAATAAACATGGCGTGAAAGAAGGATAGGTTAAGGGTAGGGGAAACTGATTTTTAGTGAGGAAATCAGCTACTTGGATCAACAAGAGTGGTAAAAAGGAGAAAGATGATCCAAATATGTATATGGTATCCATGAGTTTAAAACAATGCACAAGATGATAATTAAAAGTCAATATTATGTTCTTATAAATAGGAAATGGCATCAAATCACAACATGCTTCAATTTAGACCAAATGCAATGCAGGAATTCAAGGCTTGGTTCAATCTTATGTTTCTAGCTATTCAACTAGCATCAAAGTACTATGAACTTGGGCGTTGATCCTAGTTTGGTGAATCTAGCAAGCTAACAAGGCAAAACTCATCATAGATCCCTAATTCAAATATTTAACAGTCCTACATGAAACATGCTAAACAAGATCCTAATGTGCAATGAAAACTTCATGAACACTTTCTTTTTTTTTATAAAGGTTTTTGCAAAAAATTTCAAATTTTTTTTTGTTTTTTCTATGCCTTAGATGCAATGCAAATACTATCATGATTAAATGTGAAATAAGAAAACAAAACACAACATCAAAAACTATCTCAAACCCTCTCCCAAACTTAAATTACACAGTCCACTGTGTAAGAGAAATTTGTAAGAGGATTTAAGACTAAAAACGAAACACAATATGAAATGCTATGGTATTTACAAGGGAAGGTGATAGTGGTACCTCAAGGATTGTGGAAGAAGCTGTCCACATCCTCATTCATGCTGTCAAAAGTGTAGTTGGGGTCTTGTTGCTGACTTGGAGGGGAAGATTCGGGCAACTCGACGATAGAAATCGACTGGTACTCGGTCAAGTGCATGGTCGAGTGGGGGGGTCGAGTTGGCTTGCGAGTCCATTTTTCCAAGTCCAATTCTCTCCAAACCCATCTACACTCTCATTAAACAGCCTGCCCAACACAAACATAAAACAAAATATCAAAACTACAAGGAAAATAAAGCATATGTACAATGATACCTTACGGACTTCCTCCCTAGTGAGCTTGTTTAGAGTCACTAAGCTTGACTTTGGTTGCCTTTTCAGGCTTGGTCTAGATACCAAGCAGGTGATGAAATCCCCCTTGGTTCTACTTGATAACCTTGGTGTTCCTTCTTGATCACTACTTCCTTAACACTTGAACCATGTTTCTTCTTAAACTTGAGTCTTGGTTTTGCCTTCTTCAAAGACTTCTTGTTGAGCTTAACTTGAAGATCCTTCACTAAACCAGCTAACATTTGAACTGAACCTTTTAGTTTTTGGACAGTCTTTGCTTGGGCTGAACCTTTAATCCTAGGGTCCTCTCCATCCTTAAAAACTTCACAACTAGCTTTTTTCTCTACCACAAAGTGCTGACCTTCAATAGTAGGTTGATGTGTTGAATTCTTGATGTCAAACTTCATAGTGAAGTCTGTAGCAAGGTGGAGCTTGATGGTTCCCATCTTAACATCAATTACTGTCCCAGTTGTGGCTAAGAATGGTCTTCGCAAGATGAGAGGATCTTCTGGCTCTTGGTCCATGTTCATGATCACAAAATCAGTTGGGATTCTAGCTTTCCCTATATTGACTGGAAAATATTCAATCACTCCAAGCACATCCCTCTTGGATCCATCTGCTAAGCCAATATAGAGATTGCAAGGCTTAAAATGTTCATATCCCAACTTTTCAGCCACCGAGTATGGCATTAAGCTCACTGAAGCTCCTAAATCACATAGGCACTTGTTGAAGTGCATGTAGCTGATGGAGCAAGGTAGGTTGAATGAGCCTGGATCTTTAATCTTTGTTGGGACAATAACTTTCCCAATCTCTTTTAAATCCTTCATGTCCTTATCTTGAGCCTTTTGCTTGGATAATTCAAGAAGCATGTCCTTGAGGAAAGGTTAATTAGCATATTTTTCCAAAGGAGGTCCTCTCTCTTCCTCTTTCTTCTCAATGACAACCTCTTGTAGTATGGCCATCACTTCTCTCTTCTCAATGACAACCTCTTCCTTCAAAGCCATCACTTCCTCTTGTTGCAAAGCCATCTCTTCCCTTTTCTCAATTATCTCTCTGAGTTCTTTCAGCTTTTGTGCCTTGAAACGCCCTGGGAATGGTAGAGGCGGTTTGTAAGCAGGAGGGATGTATCTAGCAGGCTTAATAGCTTCATTGTATTCAACTCGATTTGGCACTCGGTCGAGTGCCGGCTCAAGCACCTGGTTGAGTACTTTGACGGATTCAGTCTGATGTGCACAATCTTCACTCTGGGCTTCAATAAATGACGAACCCTCCCCACCTTGAACCTCACTGACCTCAGTGACAGCTTCTTCAAAGAGATTAAATGCTTTAGCTGTAAACTTCCTTGGGTTTTGAATAACTTCTTCAGGAAGTTGGTTTGGCTTAGGAGCTGAAGTAGAAGCAATGTTGCTCTCCATGTACTTGAATGTAGAGGTCAGACTCTCAAGCTTGTTACTCAGGTCATGAGAATAAGAATTCAACTTTTGGGTCAGCTCAGCAAACTGCCTTGCTTCCTCAATCTGCTTATTGGCTTGCCCAAACAACATTTGTTGCATCATAGCTTTTAAGTCAGCTTCTTGGCCTTGGTATGTCTGAAACCCTGGAGGGGGACACAATTGAGCCTGAAATCCTGGTTGATGTTGCGATGGTACAGAATGGAACATACTGCTGTGGTCGGCGAGCACAGGCTCGAGCGGGTGGTCGAGTCGACTAGGAAGTGATGTCTATTTGTATCCGGCTTCGGACTCGATCGGGTACTCGTTCACTCACTCAGTCGAGTGGTGGTCGAGTTGATGGTCGAGCTGGTACCTGACACTCAATCACAGACAAGCAGTAGAAGAATCAAGATTAGTAGCGAACAAGTGGATAAACGAACTTAATCTTAGACTTCTATTGATCCTAATTGTCACAAAACACACTCAAATGGGAAACGGCGCCAAATTGAAACACATGTTTTTGGTGTGGATAATGGTGAATGGTATGATGGAATGAGATATTAATAATGATGAATAAATGGAGTGCAGGATGTTTCAATTCCCCTTATGATGTTGCAGTATAAGAGGTGTCATTCTAATCTGAGTGTTTGCAAGCAATCAGGATGTGCATGCAATAAGAACAGAAATAGAAACTATAGTAATGCAAGTAATAAACTAATGGAAGGCAAGCAATGAACAAGAAACTAAGTGAATGCAACAGAAATGCAACTAAAATGAAACAGGAATTGAGACAGGACAACTACAAAGCATAAACAAGAATTTTGGGGATGAGCTCGAGCAAGCACTCGATTGAATGTAGATCGAGTACAGCGTCACGCTGGATAAACGCGAGAAACAGAACAATGTAACAAAACAGAGCAAGACAAAAACAAATCAAACAATAGACAAACAGCAGGATTAAAGCTAGGAAATCAATAAACAAGAAAGGTCTTGAGGAGGGATTCATGGGCTGGACTAATGATTGAGGTCATCTAACTTGGTCAACAAATCTCAAACAACTTGAGCTAATCTCTAGACAATGATCTCCTAGAACATGTTAATCCACTCTCATGGCAAAAACAATCAAGCTCATATATTTCTAGACTTGTTCTCACAAAGCAAAGAACTTATACAAGCAAGCAGTAAGCAATAGATCATTAATGTAAAAAATCAAACAAGGCATCTAATATCTTAGCATGCCTAATGATAGTCTCAAGATCTAGCCTTATCTAACAACCTAGACATTGGTGTGATGCTAAGATGCTTAAAATCAAATCCTACCCTCTCAGTTACAGGATCAGCATAGAGTACCTCTAGCCTATAAGGTATCTATAACAATCAAGCTTGACCTAGCTAAACAAACCTCAACCACAATCCAGCCTAACCCATCCTCAAGATCCTAAGCAAACTACTCACAATCACACATGATGAACAAAAAAATTATAAACCCAGAAAATGTTGAAACTTGCATGACTAGATAGATGAAACAAAGATCTACAATATTGAAGAAGGAATCAAATTCGAATTCTCAATATTTTAAAAAGTTATGAAACCAACAAATATGAAGAATCTCTTGTTTTTCTCCTTCAAAGAGGTATAAGATCTAAGAAAATAAAAAGTGCAAAAAGAAATATTTCCCGAAACGGTAAATACTAGGTTTGAGAATATCTAAAAAGCTGGACTCCTAGTGGCTGAAGGGTACAAGGTCCTTTTATAGGAAAAGTAGTGGAAGCCCTAAAAATGCTAAAAGACAAAATAGCTAGGCGGCTCGGCCAACTCGACCTGGTGCTTGGTCGAGTGACCGGTCGAGCTGACTTCTCTTGTGCATCTTCCACTCGGTCGAGTACATCTCCGCACACGGTCGAGTTTCTGGTCAAGTGGGCGGTTGAGTGGGACTCCGGACCTTGGTTCTTTAGCTCTAACTCTCTTGTTTCCTTCTCTTCTAAGCTCTATTCTTCTTCAGCATTCCTTCCATGCTCCTTAGGCTCCAAAATCACCTATTTATGCAAGAAAACATGCAAATGCCATGCAACTACACTCTAATGCATAAACATTCCTAAAACTATGCAAGAGGGGCCAAACTAGATGGTAAATGATGCAAAAGAAGTAAAAGTACAAAGAGAAAACATGGTAAATTATATGAACATCAGTTCACTTCACTTATTTATAATTTTTTTTGTTATGTAGGTGTCTACAATGAGACGTGTTCAAAGTTTTTTTGTTACTAACTCTTCCTATTGTATATACTTTTTACTACTAAGATGAGTGATTTATGCTGCAAATCAGCTCATAATGTGTGAAAATCAAACTTTTGGGTTGCAACTAATATCAGATAGTCACAAAAGAGTAACAATTTGCAACTACTAAGCCACTAGTTTCCGATGACTTAGCGACTAATACCTGAATTAGCCACTACTCTACGACACTTTTCCCACTCTTGATATTTTTGTATCTCAAATTTGAGATGTATTATCATCCTTAGTTATACATTTATCCTTGTATTTGCTTGAATCTATTCACTAAAACTTTGTTAAGGTATTAACTTTCAATGTTTACAATACAAACTTGCATATGTTCCAAAACTATCTTAACTAATACATGTTACCAATAGAATAGTGTGTAGATCTTTAGAAAAATGTAAATATTGTGTTTTAAAACCAAAGCTTTACTAACTCTTCCTATTGTATATACTTTTTACTACTAAGATGAGTGACTTATGCTGCAAATCAGCTCATAATGTGTAAAAATCAAACTTTTGGGTTGCAACTAATATCAGATAGTCACAAAAGAGTAACAATTTGCGACTACTAAGCCACTAGTTTCCGATGAATTAGCGACTAACACCTGAATTAGCCACTACTCTACGACGCTTTTCCCACTCTTGATATTTTTGTATCTCAAATTTCATATTTGAGATGTTTTATCATCCTTAGTTATACATTTATCCTTGTATTTGCTTGAATCTATTCACTAAAACTTTGTTAAGGTATTAAATTTCAATGTTTACAATACAAACTTGCATATGTTCCAAAACTATCTTAACTAATACATGTTACAATGGAATAATGTGTAGATCTTTAGAAAAATGTAAATATTGTGTTTTAGAATCAAAGCTTTACTAACTCTTCCTATTGCATATACTTTTTACTACTAAGATGAGTGATTTTTGATGCAAATCAGCTCATAATGTGTGAAAATCAAACTTTTGGGTTGCAACTAATATCAGATAGTCAAAAAAGAGTAACAATTTGTGATTACTTTGCCACTGTACTCTTACTGTTCTTGTATATGACAATTTTGCTATTGATTTGCGAGTTCTTTGCTACTGTTTGTGCAACTCTTTTGCTACGGTATTTTGGCGGTTTATGTTCCTACCACAAATTTACTAAAATTTGATATCATTTGATTCGCGTTTTTTTCCCCAAATAAATTAATCTGTGACTCTTTTACGATTAAATAGCGACTAAATTTTGTTAATAACTAAGCAAACACTTAAACGATATTTATACTTTTTCTTTTGTTAAAACACATAACTCTCACAAACATCTATCTCTAGGGTTTACTCTCTCAAACATCGATATCTCCGACAAATTTCTCCTTCTTTCTCAATCTTTAATCGATTTCTCCTAAACCTTTCCCTAAATCTTTTTCCTTCTCTAAATCGATTTCTAATTCTCTCTCAATCTTCATTTAATTTCTCTCAATCCTCACCTTTTTTCTATCTCAATCATTTTCTTCTTTCTCGATCTAATGCCTCCTAAGGGTAAGGGTTCTTCCAGAGGTCGCGGTGCCAGAACAGCCACCGGTGTCCGAATCTTCAATGGTAACCCTAGATCCTCTTCTCATTCGTCGAACCCTTCTGAATGGACACACTCTGCGACACAGTCTGCAACCCATTTACATTAGAGCCGTCCTTCCAGTTTCTGCCGACGACAAATCCAATGCCGATAAGGAGTCCATCACCGACTACAGATCCACCGTCGAGGAGAAATCCACCGTCGAGGACAAATCCAGAGTCGAGTTCACCTCCACCGCGGAGGATACCTACCCCGCCTCCGATTCCTCAACAACTGCTTCTTCCTGTTCCTCATCTCAACCTCAACCGCCGCATGTTCCGGAGGAAGCTAATGGCGAAGAAGAAAACGAAGAGCAACAAAACCCTAATCCAAATGTCGATTACTACCAAGAACTGTTGGATGGTTTGCTAGCTCTTCCAGGCCGAGAACATCTACCACTCCTGTCTCAGCATCCTCTCCCTGGAGTCAAAACATTATGGCATAAAAACTCACTAAATTGTGTAGATCTTTAAGTATAAACCGCTTTAAGTGTCTATAAGTGTATGTCAAATTTCAAACTCGATTTTGCAAAAAATAGAAACTTAAACCATGAATATGTCCACTAGTTTGTCGTAATAGGTTCACTAATCGGTTGTTGTTTGATGTTCAATAGTTTGATCATGTTCAGTACTCGGTTGTTATTTGATATTCAATAGTTTCAATAGGTTATTGGTTCATCTTTTCACGTAGACTTACTCAGTTAATGTAACAGGTTTAACCGGCACAAAAGAAAGCTTTCTCGAGTCAATGCTGGAATCTTAAGGAGAAAGTTTGATGGGCCTTACTACAGTTGGAAGGTAACTCCACAACGCATTCAAGAGCGATACGTCAGGACATTTGCGGTAAGTCAAATTATAGTTTTGACAATGCTTTAAACACTTAACTCTATATATGTGAATTGGTCAATTTGCTAACTAAACTATTTTGTGTTATTGTAGCGGAAGTATAATTGGGATATCGAGCTCATTAAAGAAGGTTTCTTGATGATAGCACAGAACATGATGAAAGGTATTGTCAGTTAAGCTAGGAGGAGTGGTGTACAACCACCATGGATTGGTGATACCTTATGGCCTATTATGTGCAAACATTGGAACCCCCCTGATGCCATTGAGAGGAGTGAGAATGCTTCATAGTGCAGAAACTCGGACCGTAGAGGCCTTGGAGTGCACAAACACTTAGCTGGTCAGAAATCATATGTACAAACGCATCAAGAAATGGTAACACTTCTCTTTCCATCCACTTCACCTAAAAGTTTTTATTTAATTTCCATAATTTAATGTGTTTCACTATCATTGTAGGAGGATGAGCTAGGGCATCCTGTATCACTGGTCGAAGTGTTTCTTAAAACACACACTCGGCCCGATGGATCATTTGTGGATCAAAAATCCAAACAAATTGCTGAGACCTATGAGAATACCATAGAAGAGAGACAAACTGAAACAGACGATGATGGTTCAGATGGTTCAGAGAGTTCAACACATCGAACTCTTTCCCTTGATGAAAGAAATGAAATCTTCCTTCAGGTAATTCGTTTATGTCTTTGTGTGTGTGATTTTTCTTTGTCAATTTTGGTTTCTTAATGTGACAGATGATTGATGCTTAACAGTCTCTTGGTTTTTATGTGATTTTAAAGCTTAATTATTCATTGTTTTATGCATATTCATGAGCATTTAGGTTGTTTAGGTTGCATTTTGCATCAAGTTTGGTATCTCAGGTGTTGGAGTAAAGATGTACAAGGAAAGTGTACTTTGGAGCTAAATAAGTCAAGAATTAGCAATATAATGGAAGACACACATTTGGATGCATACAAGATGATTGATGATTCGGAACCAGTTAGCAGTCCTTCAGAGATCGACTCGTATGAAGACCTTTCCTTGGGATTTATCTCCAGAGTTCTTCACCAAAGTTATAGGAAATCTAGTAATATTTGCAATGGATGTGATTTCTGGACAATCGGATGTGTGTGTAAGGAGTTATACATGTTTTAGTGAGCGTATATACAGCCAGAGGAAGATCGCCACACCATGCGGCCAAGCCATGGCTGCTGGATATCAGATGGACCAGGATCCGGAGACACACACGGCCACCACCATCGGCTAATGTGTGCCCGGTTTGCTCAATCGGCCATCTAAATCGGCCAAATCCTGCCCGCGTGGAGCCGCGAGACTGTACACTTGTTTAAGTTTTGATCCGGGTTTGACCCGGTTTGAAATGGGTTGACCCAGCTCCCTTTTATTTTGTTATAAATACATAAACCCTATTAAGGGGAGAATTATCTTATCTTTTATCTAATATTTATCTTATCTTTTGTTTAGCAACTTTTTAGGGTTCTTAAGCTTGTTTACTTTTGGTTTGTTGAATGATTTAGTACTAAGTTTTTAATAGCAATTTCGTCTTCAAATCTCTTAATCTATAATCTCTTATTATGATTTCACAAAGACCAAACATTTTCCTTTGGGTGATCATAATGATGAGTGGGTAGATCTATTAGAACTTTTGGCTAGGTAGATTAGGGAGATAGATGATTGATCTTTGATGTATAAGGCTTCATTTATGTGTTTCCTATCTTGATTAATGTTAATAACGCTAGATAGCTTTGATCAAGCTTGAATCTAGACATTAGGATTTCCATGCCCATAAGGTGTTTAATGAAATTTCTGAATTAAACTATTCAAGAGCTTTGCATTCCTAGCTAATGGAAATTGAAGATTAGGGTGCTTAGTAGTGTTTAGACTTGTTTTTAATGCATGCTTACCTTGTGATTGCCTTTGGAAATTGTTGATTATCACTTGATTAGCATAGGATCTCTATCATGGAAATTGATTGATTTACATAAGTGTTCTTAGCCATAGGATTGTTTTTAATTGTTGCTTAGACATCTAGGATTGGTTAGCTATCTCCCAAGTCAATTACCTTGCCCAAGGTTCATTTGTTTTATCTTGATTATAAAACTGTTCTTAGTTGTGTGTTTGCTTGCTTTTAGTTTGTTTGTTTGCTTTATTTAAAGTTGCTTCTAGCTAGTTGATACATAAAACAAACCCCTTTCTTATTAGCTTAGATTAAGCATTCATGTGTATTCTAGGTGTGTTGATCTTTGCAAACTGAGGTTGGATAATTTAATTGATAGAAAAGTACTACATCAATTTGGCGCCGTTGCCCGTTTGCATTCAATTTGACCATTAGGATTTCAACTTTGCTTGAGCCTATTCATTTACTTTACATTGTTACTTACTTGGTTTGCTCTGGTGTTTTGAATTCTCTTCTGCAAGGCGTATGAACTTGAATTAAAGTTTGTTGCTAGTTGTGTTCTGTTTCTTGAATTTGCTTTGTTTGAATTGTCTTGTTTTCATTATTTAAATCACTTTGTTAATTAGATTGTGACAAAAGAACCTATTCCTGTTTAAGAATAGATTAAGCATCTTTGTGTATTCTTAGTGTGTTGATTAATTCAAATTATGGATTGATAATTTAATTGATCGAAAAGTACTACATCAATTTGGCGTCGTTGCCCGTTTGCATTCAATTTGACCATTAGGATTTCAACTTTGCTTGACCCTATTCATTTACTTTTACTTTACATTGTTACTTACTTGGTTTGCTTTGGTGTTTTGAATTCTCCTTTGCAAGGTGTATGAACTTGAGAAGTCAAGGCCAAGCCAATTTATTTGAGCCTGTTGAAGACATTCACCGTTTTGAAAGAGAGAACCACCGATTAGCCCGCCAAGCTATGGAGAACAACCCTCATCCTGCTGTTGATCATAATGGAAATGACCAGCACAATGATGAACAAGCTCCTCTCCATCCTCCAAGACAACCAAGAGTCATTGGAATTTTTGATCAACCAAACATTCATGGGAACCGCATGGGAATTAGAGCACCTCCTGTTGAGAACAATAACTATGAGATCAAGTCAAGTCTTATCAACATGGTGCAGAGCTCAAAGTTTCATGGTTTGCCTATGGAAGACCCACTTGACCACTTAGATCAGTTTGATATGATGTGTGGGACAGTGAAAATCAATGGTATCTCTAAGGATGCATTCAAGCTCCACCTCGTTCCATTTTCTCTTGGAGATAAAAGTAGGACTTGGGAGAAGAACCTACCAGTGGGATCAGTCACCTCTTGGGATCAATGCAAGAGGGCTTTTCTATCCAAATTTTTCTCTACTACAAGAACAGCAAGACTAAGGAATGAGATATCAAGCTTTGCTCAAAAAGGAAATGAGAGTTTTTGTGAAGCATGGGAGAGATTCAAAGGCTATACTATGCAATGTCCTTATCATGGTTTCTCCAAGGAGTCTCTTCTCAGCACATTATACAGAGGGGTACTACCAAAAATAAGAATGTTGTTTGACACAACAAGTAATGGTAACTTTCTTGGCAAAGATGTTGATGTTAGTATCACTTTGGTGGAGAATCTTGCTCAAAGTGATGGGAACTATGGGGAGAATTACGATAGAACTCCAAAGGACTATACTGATATGATGAGCAGCACCGCAAGGAGATTAAAGCTTTGAATGACAAGATGGATAAGATGATTATGGCAAATAAAAAACAAGTTCACTTTGTCAATGAATGTGAACTACACCGCAAAGCTTATTTACAGGCCTCTTACATTAAAAAATAAGAGGCAGCTCTTATTTAGTGCTCTGAAGAACCGACTCTTATTGGTCACGTGTGTGAAACAAGTATTTTTTGGTGGTGAAAGATGGATGAATGTATGATGAATGTATGCAATGAATGGATGGATGGTAAGGTGTTTCAATTCCCCTTATGCAGTTGCAGTATAACAGGTGTCAATCCAATCTGAGTGTCTGTGATCACTAAGGATGTGCTTATTATGCCTAAGTCAAGCCAATATGTAAGGATGTTTGTCACTAACAATCCTATGATGACAAATGTAAAATGCAGAAAGTAAAATATAAGAACTAAGAACTGAATGCAAATGAAACAGAATGATTGCACTAATATAAAGCTAGAACAGAAATAGAAGCTATGATAATGAACTAATGCAAGACAATAATGAACAGGACACTAAATGAATGCCGCAGAAATGAAACAGGAATGAAACAAGACAATCACAAATCATAAACAGCAGAGTTCTGGGGAAGAACTCGAGCAAGCACTCGACCGAGTGTAGGTCGAGTGGGTGGTCGAGCTGGACTAAACGCAGAAACAGAGCAATGCAATAAAAACAGAGTAATGCAAAGACGAATCAAACTACAATCAAGCAACATGATTAAAACTGTAAAATCAATAAACAAGGAAGGACTTGAGGAGGGATTCATGGGCTGGACTAATGATTAAGGCTATCTAACTTGATCAACAAATCTCAAACAACATGAGCTAATCTCTAGACATATGTATCTAAGACAAGTTTCTCCCACTCTCATGCTCAAGAAACCATCAAACCTATGCATTTCTAGACTTGCTCTCACATAGTAAAGAATCTACACAAGCAGGCAATAAGAAATAAGTCTCATACCAAACAAAACCTCTAATCGCTTAGCAAGCAAGATGGTAAGCTCTAGATCTAGCCTTATCTATGCCTCTTAAACATTGGTGTGATGCTAAGAAGCTTGAAATCAGATCCTACCCTCTCAGATATAGGATCAGCATTAAGAACATCTACCCTAGAAGAGATCTACAACAATCAAGCTTGATCAAGCCAAACAAACCTCATTCACAGCCCAGCCTAACCCATCCTCAAGATCCTAAGCCACTACTCACAAGAACACATGATGAACATCAAAATCATAAACCCAGAAAATATTGAAACTTGCATCATTAGAAAGATGAAACAAAGATCTACAATATTGAAAAAGAAATGAAACTTGAATTCTCAATATTAAGAAAGTTATGAAACCAACAATATTGAAGAATTTAGTCTTTTTCAAGTACAAGATCTAGGAAAAATAAAAAAGGCAAAAAGAATAAATCCCAAAAGGGTAAAATACTAGGTTTAAAGAATATCTAAAAAGCTGGACCCTTTTGTGGCTGCAGGTACAAGGATTTATATAGGAGGGGAGTGGAAGCCCTAAAAAATACTAAAAGACAAAATAGTCAACGGCTCGGTCAACTCGACCTGTGCTCGGTCGAGTGGCAGGTCGAACTGGCTTCTCTCGTGTGTTCTCCACTCGGTCGAGTCCTCCTCAGCACACGGTCGAGTGTCTGGTCGAGTGTGCGGTCGAGTTGGACTCCGGACCTTGTTATTTCAGCCTTAACTCTCTTGCTTTCCCTTCATGATTGCTTCACTTCTTCCTCAGCATTGCTTCCATGCTCCTTAAACTCCAAAATCACCTGTTTATGCATGAAAAGATGCAAATGCAATGCAACTAAACTCTAATGCATGATTAGTCCTAAAGCTGTGAAATAATGGTAAAAATGGATAGCAAAAGATGCAAAAGATGTGAATATACTAAGGGAAAACAGGGTAAAATATATGAACATCAACACCCCCAAACTTAGTCTTTGCTTGCCCTCAAGCAAATAAGCAAGACATAAGAAGGTAAGTGAGGTTTGAAAGTGGGATCTCAGCTCCTAAAGCTTGCAAATAGACCATCTAGAATCAATGTCCAAGTTACTAGTACTATGATGCAAGTTGAATGAGCTGTACTTAAAGACTTTAGACAAGCATATCACAACCTTTACTGATTCATGTTCTTGATTAATCAATGTTAAAGGAAATGGTTGATTTGAATGCGTGTGGATATCAAAGTTGAATGAGCTGTACTTAAACCCATTTGGCTTGGAGGCAAAGGCTTTGAGACAATGATGGTCTCTTTTTAGAGTGGGGCTTATCAATATCAAGGTTCTCTCATAAAAATGGATTGAGCTTTAGAAGAATGCTAAAGGTAAGAACACCTAGACACATACAAGAATAAAACCTTGTCTACCCAAAGGTACCCAAAGTGTTTATCCTAACAATCTAAACCCAAATGATCCTAGTGCTACCCTTTAACTTCTTCTTTTCTCTTTCACCCTTTTCTCTTTTGGTTTTCAAGTCTTATGAGAGGTTTCTTATTTGATCTTTCTAGTGGGATGGGGGATTCTTACTTATTTGCTATGGTTCTCTTTTCTTCTTATTCTTAAGGGTTGGCCACATTGGTACTCCTATAAGAGAGATTGTTGTTCTTGAAACCTCCTTGGTTGTAGCCTTTGAATCCTCCCTGGTTTTGCATGTAGCACAACTCAGCAAACTCAGTCTCCCCTTCTTGAACTGGAGCCTCTTCCTCACCAATGAAGTGAATAGACTTTTGTTGGCTAAGAAGGATCTTGTCAAGCTTCTCATTGACCATCTTCAAATCCCTCTTGTACTTTTCCTCTTGATCAGTTGATGACAACCTTATGGTTCTGTCATAGTCCTCATTATAGTTGCCATCTGATTGAGCAAGATTTTTAACCAATTCCCAGCCTTCTGCAACATTTTTGTTGAGGAAGTTTCCATTTGAGGCTGTGTCAAGAAGCATTCTGATCTTGGGAAGCACTCCTCTATACAAAGTACTTAAAAGGGACTCATTGCTGAAGCCATGGTGAGGAAACTGAGTCTATAATCCTTTAAACCTTTCCCAAGCTTCACAAAAACTCTCATTATTCCTTTGAGAAAACCCAGAAATTTCATTTCTCAATCTAGCAGTTCTAGCATTGGAAAAGAATTTGGCCAAAAAAGCTTTTTTGCAACCATCCCATGTGGTTATTGCTCCAGTAGGAAGAGTCTTTTCCCAAAGGTGAGCCTTATCTCCAAGTGAGAATGGAAATAGCCTTAACTTGAATCCATCCTCACTGACTCCATTGATCTTAGTGAGACCACATATCCTATAGAATTAATCAAGGTGGTTCAGGGGATCTTCCATTGGCAACCCATGGAACTTGTTGGCTTGAATCATTGAGATCAATCCACTTTTGATCTCAAAGTTGTTGTTGGCAACAGTAGGAGGCACAATACCAGCTCTCTGGTTATGTGTGTTTGGTGCATCTCCAGCACCAATGTTTGTTGCTCTTGGAGCTTGTTGATCTTGTTGCTCCATTAGCACTTGTTGTTCTTGTTCCTGATAGATCCTTGTTTTCTGCTGTCTCAGGTCCCTTGGTGGTTTGTTGATGTGATCAAGGAGTCTCTGAAGATTGCGAGAACCCTTGGACCTTGTTTGCATCAATAGAGTCGAGGACAGACTCGAACAGGCACTCGGTCGAGCACAGGCTCGAGTGGGTGGTCGAGTCGACTGGGAACTGATGTCTATTTGTATCCGGCTTCTGACTCGATCAGGTGCTCGAGCACACACACGGTCGAGTGGTGGTCGAGTTAATGGTCGAGCTCGTACCTGAAACTCAATCACAGACAAGCAGAAGAAGAAACAAGATCAGTAGTGAACAAGTTGATAAACGAACTTAATCTTAGACTTTTATGGATCCTAATTGTCACAAAAACACACTCAAATAGGCAACGGCGCCAAATTGAAACAAGTATTTTTTGGTGGTGAAAGATGGATGAATGTATGATGAATGTATGCAATGAATGGATGTATGGTAAGGTGTTTCAATTCCCCTTATGCAGTTGCAGTATAACAGGTGTCAATCCAATCTGAGTGTCTGTGATCACTAAGGATGTGCTTATTATGCCTAAGTCAAGCCAATATGTAAGGATGTTTGTCACTAACAATCCTATGATGACAAATGTAAAATGCAGAAAGTAAAATATAAGAACTAAGAACTGAATGCAAATGAAACAGAATGATTGCACTAATATAAAGCTAGAACAGAAATAGAAGCTATGATAATGAACTAATGCAAGACAATAATGAACAGGACACTAAATGAATGCAGCAGAACTGAAACAGGAATGAAACAAGACAATCACAAATCATATACAGCAGAGTTCTGGGGAAGAACTCGAGCAAGCACTCGACCGAGTGTAGGTCGAGTGGGTGGTCGAACTGGACTAAACGCAGAAACAGAGCAATGCAATAAAAACAGAGTAATGCAAAGACGAATCAAACTACAATCAAGCAACATGATTAAAACTGTAAAATCAATAAATAAGGAAGGACTTGAGGAGGGATTCATGGGCTGGACTAATGATTGAGGCTATCTAACTTGATCAACAAATCTCAAACAACATGAGCTAATCTCTAGACATATGTATCTAAGACAAGTTTCTCCCACTCTCATGGTCAAGAAACCATCAAACCTATGCATTTCTAGACTTGCTCTCACATAGTAAAGAATCTACACAAGCAGGCAGTAAGAAATATGTCTCATACCAAAAAAAACCTCTAATCTCTTAGCAAGCAAGATGGTAAGCTCTAGATCTAGCCTTATCTATGCCTCTTAAACATTGGTGTGATGCTAAGATGCTTGAAATCAGATCCTACCCTCTCAGATATAGGATCAGCATTAAGAACATCTACCCTAGAAGAGATCTACAACAATCAAGCTTGATCAAGCCAAACAAACCTCATTCACAGCCCAGCCTAACCCATCCTCAAGATCCTAAGCCACTACTCACAAGAACACATGATGAACATCAAAATCATAAACCCAGAAAATATTGAAACTTGCATCATTAGAAAGATGAAACAAAGATCTACAATATTGAAGAAGAAATGAAACTTGAATTCTCAATATTAAGAAAGTTATGAAACCAACAATATTGAAGAATTTAGTCTTTTTCAAGTACAAGATCTAGGAAAAATAAAAAAGGCAAAAAGAATAAATCCCTAAAGGGTAAAATACTAGGTTTAGAGAATATCTAAAAAGCTGGACCCTTTTGTGGCTGCAGGTACAAGGCTTTATATAGGAGGGGAGTGGAAGCCCTAAAAAATACTAAAAGACAAAATAGTCAACGGCTCGGTCAACTCGACCTGTGCTCGGTCGAGTGGCAGGTCGAGCTGGCTTCTCTCGTGTGTTCTCCACTCGTTCGGGTCCTCCTCAGCACACGGTCGAGTGTGTGGTCGAGTTGGACTCCGGACCTTGTTATTTCAGCCTTAACTCTCTTGCTTTCCCTTCATGATTGCTTCACTTCTTCCTCAGCATTGCTTCCATGCTCCTTAAACTCCAAAATCACCTGTTTATGCATGAAAAGATGCAAATGCAATGCAACTAAACTCTAATGCATGATTAGTCCTAAAGCTGTGCAATAATGGTAAAAATGGATAGCAAAAGATGCAAAAGATGTGAACATACTAAGGGAAAACAGGGTAAAATATATGAACATCAGTGTCACAAGTTGGTTAGGTGTAGTTTTAATATTAAAAATAAAAGAAAAAAAAAACTCTTCATCTTTCCGGTGTTTAAAGCTTCCAGATATTGTAGATGAAGTTTTTGCCTTTATTCCATCGCTGAAGGTGAGAGGCCTTTAGAGCTACCAGAGTCTCATGTGTGTGTTGTTGTTCTTTGAAATCTAAATGGACTTGGGGAATTTTTATCCAAACTGAAGAAATCATAATGATGAGCAGACAGATGCAGTGAATTGTTCAGTTCTAGTAGTAGTTTCCAGCTAAACTTAAATGGTATTGACGTATTTGCCTTACCATGTTTATGACGAAGGAACTGGAATGCTTCAGGTGGACTTGGTGAGGAGGCATTGTTTCCCTGTG
The DNA here is from genome assembly GCA_024034495.1 of Camelina laxa. Classification (NCBI taxonomy): domain Eukaryota; kingdom Viridiplantae; phylum Streptophyta; class Magnoliopsida; order Brassicales; family Brassicaceae; genus Camelina; species Camelina laxa. The sequence continues at coordinate 26,823,357 of CM043880.1, read as the reverse complement.
TAGTGGAATGGATATAATCGGCGTGTGCTTAGTGGCCATTGGTTCTTGAATGCTTTATCACTTCGTGTCTAGTTGCTGTAATGGCATTGCAATGACTCTTCAAGGCAACAAGAGAGCAAAACAAGTAAGAGGCATGGTTTTAAACCTATGAATTTATGATCAATGCTTTTGGTGATAGCTCAATGTCTATTTATCCAAATCTTTTATCCAATTCTTGTATTCTATACAATATTAAACACTTTCACCAAATCTTTAACATAAAATTTGGATCATAACATTTAAACAAGTTAAGTTCATATTTTTTTATTTTGAAAATAAAATCTTTTGATCAAGAAGAACCCACTTACACTTTTACCATTGGAGGATGATAATTTTAATTAACCTTATAAAGGTTCTGATTTGTTTAAAGTACACAATCTATTGTTTAAAAATTATTTGAGGCTAAAAATAAGAACCCTCCAATGGACTTGCCCATAGGTTTTATAGCCATTTATGTACAAATATGCACTTAGGATGTTTAAAAACATCTATTGCATACATTTGTGCATTTGGAGTATTATTAGGTGTTATAAAGCTCTAAAAAGGTAAGGAAGGACTTGCTGTTATTTCTGGAGCTAAACAAGAGGATTGGAAGTATTAGGAAGGGAAAAGAAGGCACTCGACCATACCACTAGAGCAGGCACACGGTCAAGTATATGGTCGGGTTCATAACGAGCTCCACAAAGATCAATCAGAATGGTGATTTTCCGTTGCGATTCAGCTTCAGCATCCTTCATGAGAATTGTAGGGCATTCAGTTAAATTTCCAATGCCGGTGGTTTCAAGGCAATCAAAGCTGTCGTTCAACAGTTATACCTGTTTTACGGAACCGATATCATTCCAGATTGAAGACTGGAGTTACGTGATGGACCAACCACTCAACCATACACTCGACCGAGCACATGGTCGAGCACTTCGAGCCGCCTCAATATTTTGTCTGCTAGCTGATTAAGGACTTCCCTTCCTTCCTATAGTGATGTGCATCTTTTCATGCATAAACAGGTGATTTTGGAGCTTAAGGAGCATTGAAGCAATGCTGAGGAAGAAGTGAAGCAATCATGAAGGGAAAGCAAGAGAGTTAAGGCTGAAATAACAAGGTCCGGAGCTCAACTCGACCGCACACTCGACCAGACACTCGACCGTGTGCTGAGGAGGACTCGACCGAGTGGAGAACGCACGAGAGAAACCAGCTCGACCTGCCACTCGACCGAGCACAGGTCGAGTTGACCGAGCCGTTAACTATTTTGTCTTCTAGTATTTTTAGGGCTTCCACTCCCCTCCTATATAAATCCTTGTACCTGCAGCCACCAAAAGAAGCCAGCTTTTAGATATTCTCTAAACCTAGTATTTACCCTTTTGGGAATTATTCTTTTTGCACTTTTATTTTTCTTAGATTTTGTACTTGAAAAAGACTAAATTCTTCAATATTGTTGGTTTCATAACTTTCTTAATATTGAGAATTCGAGTTTCATTTCTTTTTCATTATTGTAGATCTCTGTTTTATCTTTCTAGTGATGCAAGTTTCATTATTTTCTGGGTTTTTGACTTTGTTCACCATGTGTTCTTGGGAGTAGATCTCTAGGATCTTGAGGATGGGTTAGGCTGGATTGATCTTGTGGTTTATTTGATTTGGTCAAGATTGATTGTTGTAGATCTCTTCTAGGCTAGATGTTCTTAATGCTGATCCTATATCTGAGAAGGTAGGGTTTGATTCCAAGCATCTTAGCATCACACCAATGTCTAAGGAGCATAGATAAGTCTAGATCTAGAGCTTACCATTAGGCTTGCTAAGAGATTAAAGGTTTTGTTTGGTATGAGATGTATTGCTTAATGCCTGCTTGTGTAGATTCTTTACTATGTGAGAGCAAGTCTAGAAATGCATAGGTTTGATTGTTTCTTGCCATGAGAGTGGATTAAACATGTTTTAGAATAGTATATCTAGAGATTAGCTCAAAGTTTGTTTGAGGTTTGTTGACCAAGTTAAATAGCTACAATGATTAGTTCAGCCCATGAATCCCTCCTCAGGACCTTCTTTGTTTATTGATATCTTAGTCTTAATCCTGTTACTTGCTTGTTGTTTGATTCGTTTTTGCATTGCTATGTTTTTATTGTGTTGCTCTGTTTTCACGTATAGTCTAGCTCGACCCTGTACTCGACCTACACTCGGTCGAATGCTTGCTCGAGTTCTTCCCCAGAACTTGTGTTTGTGATTTGTGATTGTCCTGTTTCATTCCTGTTTCATTTCTGCTGCATTCATTTAATTTTCTGTTCATTACTTGTCTTGCATTAGTTCATTTCTTGCATTATAGTAGTTTCTATTTCTGTTCTAGCTTCATTACTGTTACAATCATTCTGTTCATTTACATGTAGCATCTAGTTCTTGTAGTTTTATTTTCTGCACTCATTTAGGATTGACACCTCTTATACTGCAACTGCATAAGGGGAATTGAAACACCTTACCATCCATCCATTCATATCACTATTGCATACATTCATCGTCATCACACCTCACACATAAAAACCTTGTTTCAATTTGGCGCCGTTGCCCGTTTGAGTGTGTTTTTGTGACAATTAGGATCAATAAAAGTCTAAGATTAAGTTCGTTAATCCACTTGTTGACTACTGATCTCATTTCTTCTTCTGCTTTTCTGTGCTTGAGTTTCAGGTACCAGCTCGACCACCAACTCGACCACCACACGACTGAGTGTGTGATCGAGCAATTGATCGAGTCAAAAGCCGGATACAAATAGACCTCAGTTCCCAATCGACTCGACCACCCACTCGAGCCTGTGCTCGACCGAGTGCCTGTTCGAGTCAGTCATCATGTTTCAAAACAGTATGTTCCATTCTGTACCATGGCAACATCAACCAGGATTCCACGCTCAATGGTGTCACCCTCCAGTGTTTCAAACTTCACAAGCCCAAGAACCTGACTTAAGAGCTATGATGCAGCAACTTTTACTTGGGCAAGCAACTGGGCAGATTGCGGTAGCAAAGCAGTTTGCTGAGCTGAACCAAACGTTGAATTCCTATTCTAGTAACCTAAACTCCAAGGTCAAGTACATGGAGAGCTCCATTGCTCCCACTTCGGCTCCTAAGCCAAACCAACTTCTTGAAGAACCTATTCCAAACCCAAGAGAGTTTACAGATAAAGCTCTTAATCTCTATGAAGATGTTGTCACTGAGGTGATGTTCATATATTTTACCCTGTTTTCCCTTAGTATATTCACATCTTTTGCATCTTTTGCTATCCATTTTCACCATTATTGCATAGCTTTAGGACTAATCATGCATTAGAGTTTAGTTGCATTGCATTTGCATCTTTTCATGCATAAACAGGTGATTTTGGAGCTTAAGGAGCATGGAAGCAATGCTGAGGAAGGAGTGAAGCAATCATGAAGGGAAAGCAAGAGAGTTAAGGCCGAAATAACAAGGTCCGGAGTCCAACTCGACCGCACACTCGACCAGACACTCGACCGTGTGCTGAGGAGGACTCGACCGAGTGGACAATGCACGAGAGAAGCCAGCTCGACCTGCCACTCGACCGAGCACAGGTCGAGTTGACCGAGCCGTTGACTATTTTGTCTTTTAGCATTTTTAGGGCTTCCACTCCCCTCCTATATAAAGCCTTGTACCTGCAGCCACAAGAGGAGTCAGCTTTTTAGATATTCTTAAAAACCTAGTATTTACCTTTTTGGGATTTATTCCTTTTGCTTTTTATTTTCCTAGATCTTGTACTTGAAAAAGACTAAATTCCTCAATATTGTTAGTTTAATAACTTTCTTAATATTGAGAATTTAAGTTTCATTTCTTTTTCAATATTGTAGATCTTTGTTTTATCTATCTAATGATGCAAGTTTCAATCTTTTCTGGGTTTATGATTTTGATGTTTATCATGTGTTCTTGTGAGTAGTAGTTTAGGATCTTGAGGATGGGTTAGGCTGGGCTGTGAATGAGGTTTGTTTGGCTTGATCAAGCTTGATTGTTGTAGATCTCTTCTAGGGTAGATGTTCTTAATGCTGATCCTATATATGAGAGGGTAGGATCTGATTTCAAGCATCTTAGCATCACACCAATGTTTAAGAGGCATAGATAAGGCTAGATCTAGAGCTTACCATCTTGCTTGCTAAGAGATTAGAGGTTTTGTTTGGTATGAGACATATTTCTTACTGCCTGCTTGTGTAGATTCTTTACTATGTGAGAGCAAGTCTAGAAATGCATAGGTTTGATTGTTTCTTGACCATGAGAGTGGGAGAAACTTGTCTTGGATTCATATGTCTAGAGATTAGCTCATGTTGTTTGAGATTTGTTGATCAAGTTAGATAGCCTCAATCATTAGTCCAGCCCATGAATCCCTCCTCAAGTCCTTCTTTGTTTATTGATTTTACAGTCTTAATCTTGTTGCTTGATTGTAGTTTGATCTGTCTTTGCATTACTCTGTTTTTATTGCATTGCTCTGTTTCTGCGTTTAGTCTAGCTCGACCACTCACTCGACCTACACTCGGTCGAGTGCTGGCTCGAGTTCATCCCCAGAACTCTGCTATTTATGATTTGTGATTGTCTTGTTTCATTCCTGTTCCATTTCTGCTGCATCCATTTAGTGTCCTGTTCATTACTGTCTTGCATTTGTTCTTTAGCTTAGTTTCTGTTTCTGTTGGTTGCATCATTACTGTCTTAATCATTCTATTTCATTTGCATTTAGTTCTTAGTTCATTTAGTTTACCTTCTGCACTTTACATTTTCATCTTAGGATTGTTTAGTGGTAACATCCTTTTCATCTGGCTTAAATTAGATCTTTATGCATATCTTAACTGTTTACAACCACTCAAATTGGATTGATACCCCTTATACTGCAACTGCATAAGGGGAATTGAAACACCTTACCAATCATTGCACACATTCATCATCATCCATTCCATCTTAACCTGTCCACCATAAATATCTTGTTTCAATTTGGCGCCGTTGCCTATTTGAGTGTGTTTTTGTGACAATTAGGATCCATAAAAGTCTAAGATTAAGTTTGTTTATCCACTTGTTCATTACTGATCTTGTTTCTTTTTCTGCTTGTCTGTGCTTGAATTTCAGGTACCAGCTCGACCACCAACTCGACCACCACTCGACCGAGTGTGTGATCGAGCACCTGATCGAGTCAGAAGCCGGATACAAATAGACATCAGTTCCCAGTCGACTCGACCACCCACTCGAGCCTGTACTCGACCGAGTGCCTGTCCGAGTCAGTCATCATGTTTCACAGCAGTATGTTCCATTCTGTACCATGGCAACATCAACCAGGATTTCAGGCTCCATGGTGTCAACCTCCAGTGTTTCATACCTACCAAAGCCAGGAACCTGACTTAAAAGCTATGATGCAACAACTTTTACTTGGGCAAGCAACTGAGCAAATTGAGGTAGCAAAGCAGTTTGCTGAGCTGAACCAAACGTTGAATTCCTATTCTAGTGACCTAAACTCCAAGGTCAAGTACATGGAGAGCTCCATTGCTCCTACTTCAGCTCCTAAGCCAAACCAACTTCTTGAAGAAGCTATTCCAAACCCAGGGGAATTTACAGCTAAAGCTGTTAACCTCTATGAAGATGCTGTCACTGAGGACAGTGAGGTTCAAGGTGGGGAGGATTGGTCATTTCTTGAAGTTAAGAGTGAAGTTTGTGCAAAGCAGATTGAATCCGACATTGCACTCGACCAAGTGCTCGAACGCACTCGACCCAGTGCCTGATCGTGGTCGATCGAGCCGAGGACACAGAAGCTGTCAAGCCTGCTAAGTACATTCCTCCAGCTTACAAACCACCTCTACCATTCCAGGACGTTTCAAGGCACAAAAGATAAGGGAACTCAGGGAAATTATTGAGAAAAGGAAAGAGTTGGCTTTGCAACAAGAGAAGGAGTTAGCTTTACAAAATCAAGAAAGTCATTGAGAAGGAAGAAGTGATGGCTTTGAAGGAAGAGGTTGTGATTGAAAGAAAGGAAGTGATGGCTATTCAACAGAGGTTGTCATTGAGACGAAAGAGGAAGTCATTGAGGAGAAGGAGGAAGATAGAGGACCTCCTTTGGAAAAATATGCTCACCATCCTGCACTCAAGGACATGCTTCTTGAATTATCCAAGCAGAAGGCTCAAACCAAGACATGAAAGATTTGAAAGAGATTGGGAAGCTGTTATCCCAACCAAGCTTAAGGATCCAGGCTCATTCAACCTGCCTTGCTCCATCAGCTACATGCACTTCAACAAGTGCCTATGTGATTTAGGAGCTTCAGTGAGCCTAATGCCATACTCAGTGGCTGAGAAGTTGGGATATGAATATTTTAAGCCTTGCAATCTCTATATTGGCCTAGCGGATGGATCAAAGAGGGATGTGCTTGGAGTGATTGAAGATTTCCCAGTAAAGATAGGGAAGGCTAGAATCCCAACTGACTTTGTGATCATGAACATGGACCAAGAGCCAGAAGATCCTCTCATCTTGGGAAGACCATTCTTAGCCACAGCTGGAGCTGTAATTGATGTTAAGATGGGAACCATCAACCTTCACCTTGCTAAAGACTTCACTATGAAGTTTGACATCAAGAATACTACTCATCAGCCTACTATTGAAGGTCAGCACTTTATGATAGGGAAAAAGGCTAGTTGTGAAGTTTTTGAGGAAGGAAGGAACCCTAGGATTAAAGGTTCAGCCCAAGCTAAGACTGTCCAAGAACTAAAGGGGTCAATTCAAGTGCTAGCTGGTTTAGTGAAGGAACTTCAAGCTCAGCTCAACAAAAGGTCTTTGAAGAAGGCAAGACCAAGACTCAAGTTTAAGAAGAAACATGGTTCAAGTGCTAAGGAAGTAGTGATCAAGAAGGAACACATGGGTTATCAAGTAGAACCAGGGGGGTTTCATCACCTCCTTGGTCTCCAAATCAAGCTTGAAGAGCTAGAAGAAGTCAAGCTTAGTGACTTTAAACAAGCTCACTAGGGAGGAAGTCCCTAAGGTATCATTGTACATATGCTTTATTTTCCTTGTAGTTTTGATATTTTTGTTTTATGTTTGTGTTGGGCAGGCTGTTTAATGAGAGTGTAGATGGGTTTGGAGAGAATTGGACTTGGAAAAATAGACTCGCAAGCCAGCTCGACCCCCCACTCGGACATGCACTCGACCGAGTCACGGTCGATCGCCATCGTCGAGCTGCCCCAATCCCCCTCTCCAAGTCACCAACAAGACCCCAGCTACACCTTTGATAGCATGCAGGAGGATGTGGATAGTTTCTTCTACAATCCTTGAGGTAACACTATCACCTTTCCATTGTAAATACCATTTGCATTTCATATTGTGTGTTTTGTTTTAAGTCTTGAATCCTCCAACAAATTTCTTTCACACAAGGGACTGTGTGATTTAAGTTTGGGGGAGGGTTTGAGATAGCATTTGACATTGTGTTTTGTTTTCTTATTTCAAATTTTTAGCATCATCATGTTAATATTTGCATAGCATCTAAGGCATAGAAAAACCCTAAAAATTTGAAAATTTTTGCAAAAATCTTTATAAAAAAGAGTGTTCATGTAGTTTGCATTGCATATTCAAGTATTTTGTTTATCATGTAGGACTGCTTGCATTAGGGATCTATGATGAGTATTTCCTTGTTAGCTTGCTCATTCACTAGACTAGGATCAATGCCCAAGTTAATAGTACTTTGATGCTAGTTGAGTGGTTAGAAGCATAAGATTGAACCAAGCATTGAATTCCTGCATTGCATTTGGTCTAAATTGAAGCATGTTGTGATTTGATGCCATTTCCTATCTATAAGAACCTAATATTGACTTTCAATTATCAATGTGTGCATTGCTTTAAACTCATGGATACCATATACATATTTGGATCATCTTTCTCCTTTTTACCACTCTTGTTGATCCAAGTAGCTGATTTCCTCATTAAGAATCAGTTTCCCTACCCTTAACCAACCCTTCTTTCAAGCCATGTTTATTCTTGAGTGTGTGAGGCCTATTTTTGGGATTGAGCTTGGTAGAAAGTGTTAGGTTTGAACTGACAAGAGTAAAGCCTTGTGTAGTTCTAGTTTGCATTTTTCAAACTAGATAGGACTAGGTGGTTCATTTGTTGGGTTTGGGACTTGGAAGTTAAAGAAAGAAAAAAAAAAAAAAAAAAAGAGAAAAGAAAGAAAAAGGGTAGAGTCTTTAAGAGGAGATTGTGTTTAAGCAAGGTCTAGTGAAAGGATGGGAAGCAAAAATGTTGAAGATGGTTCTAGTTAAAGAAAAGAAAAGAAAGAAAAGAAAAGTCTAGCAAAAAGCTTGTATGTCTTAAGAATAAGAAGAAAAGAGAACCATAGCAAATAAGTAAGAATCCCCCATCCCACTAGAAAGATCAAATAAGAAACCTCTCCTAAGACTTGAAAATCAAAAGAGAAAAGGGTGAAAGAGAAAAGAAGAAGAAGGGTAGCACTAGGATCATTTGGGTTTAGATTGCTAGGATAAACACTTTGGGTACCTTTGGGTAGACAAGGTTTTATTCTTGTATGTGTCTAGGTGTTCTTACCTTTAGCATTCTTCTAAAGCTCAATCCATTTTTATGAGAGAACCTTGATATTGATAAGCCCCACTCTAAAAAGAGACCATCATTGTCTCAAAGCCTTTACCTCCAAGCCAAATGAGTTTAAGCATTGCATAGAATTGATTCATGTTCTTGATTAATGAATGTTAAAGGAAATGGTTGATTTGAATGCATGTGGATATCTAAGGCTCAAATCAGTAAAGGTTGTGACATGCTTGTCTAAAGTCTTTAAGTACAGCTCATTCAACTTGCATCATAGTACTAGTAACTTGGACATTGATTCTAGATGGTCTGTTTGCAAGCTTTAGGAGCTGAGATCCCACTTTCAAACCTCACCTACATTCTTATGTCTTGCTTATTTGCTTGAGGGCAAGCAAAGACTAAGTTTGGGGGTGTTGATGTTCATATATTTTACCCTGTTTTCCCTTAGTATATTCACATCTTTTGCATCTTTTGCTATCCATTTTCACCATTATTGCATAGCTTTAGGACTAATCATGCATTAGAGTTTAGTTGCATTGCATTTGCATCTTTTCATGCATAAACAGGTGATTTTGGAGCTTAAGGAGCATGGAAGCAATGCTGAGGAAGGAGTGAAGCAATCATGAAGGGAAAGCAAGAGAGTTAAGGCTGAAATAACAAGGTCCGGAGTCCAACTCGACCGCACACTCGACCAGACACTCGACCGTGTGCTGAGGAGGACTCGACCGAGTGGACAATGCACGAGAGAAGCCAGCTCGACCTGCCACTCGACCGAGCACAGGTCGAGTTGACCGAGCCGTTGACTATTTTGTCTTTTAGCATTTTTAGGGCTTCCACTCCCTCCTATATAAAGCCTTGTACCTGCAGCCACAAAAGAGTCAGCTTTTTAGATATTCTTAAAACCTAGTATTTACCTTTTGGGATTTATTCCTTTTGCTTTTTATTTTCCTAGATCTTGTACTTGAAAAAGACTAAATTCCTCAATATTGTTAGTTTAATAACTTTCTTAATATTGAGAATTTAAGTTTCATTTCTTTTTCAATATTGTAGATCTTTGTTTTATCTATCTAATGATGCAAGTTTCAATCTTTTCTGGGTTTATGATTTTGATGTTTATCATGTGTTCTTGTGAGTAGTAGTTTAGGATCTTGAGGATGGGTTAGCTGGGCTGTGAATGAGGTTTGTTTGGCTTGATCAAGCTTGATTGTTGTAGATCTCTTCTAGGGTAGATGTTCTTAATGCTGATCCTATATCTGAGAGGGTAGGATCTGATTTCAAGCATCTTAGCATCACACCAATGTTTAAGAGGCATAGATAAGGCTAGATCTAGAGCTTACCATCTTGCTTGCTAAGAGATTAGAGGTTTTGTTTGGTATGAGACATATTTCTTACTGCCTGCTTGTGTAGATTCTTTACTATGTGAGAGCAAGTCTAGAAATGCATAGGTTTGATTGTTTCTTGACCATGAGAGTGGGAGAAACTTGTCTTGGATTCATATGTCTAGAGATTAGCTCATGTTGTTTGAGATTTGTTGATCAAGTTAGATAGCCTCAATCATTAGTCCAGCCCATGAATCCCTCCTCAAGTCCTTCTTTGTTTATTGATTTTACAATCTTAATCTTGTTGCTTGATTGTAGTTTGATCTGTCTTTGCATTACTCTGTTTTTATTGCATTGCTCGTTTCGCGTTTAGTCTAGCTCGACCACTCACTCGACCTACACTCGGTCGAGTGCTGCCTCGAGTTCATCCCAGAACTCTGCTATTTATGATTTGTGATTGTCTCGTTTCATTCCTGTTCCATTTCTGCTGCATCCATTTAGTGTCCTGTTCATTATTGTCTTGCATTTGTTCTTTAGCTTAGTTTCTGTTCTGTTGGTTGCATCATTACTGTCTTAATCATTCTATTTCATTTGCATTTAGTTCTTAGTTCATTTAGTTTACCTTCTGCACTTTACATTTTCATCTTAGGATTGTTTAGTGGTAACATCCTTTTCATCTGGCTTAAATTAGATCTTTATGCATATCTTAACTGTTTACAACCACTCAAATTGGATTGATACCCCTTATACTGCAACTGCATAAGGGGAATTGAAACACCTTACCAATCATTGCACACATTCATCATCATCCATTCCATCTTAACCTGTCCACCATAAATTTCTTGTTTCATGAGGACAGTGAGATTCAAGGTGGGGAGTATTGGTCATTTATTGAAGCCCAGGCTGAAGCTTGTGCACAGCAGACTGAATCCGTCAAAGCACTCGACCAAGTGCTCGAGTCAGCACTCGACCGAGTGCCAGATCGAGTTGAAGACACTGAAGCCGTTAAGCCTGCTAAATACATTCCTCCTGCTTACAAACCGCCTCTACCATTCCCAGGACGTTTTAAGGCACAAAAGCTGAAGGAACTCAGGGAAATTATTGAGAAAAGGGAAGAGTTGACTTTGCAACAAGAGAAGGAGTTAGCTTCACAACAAGAAGAAGTAATTGAGAAGGAAGAAGTGATGGCTTTGAAGGAAGAGGTTGTGATTGAAAAGAAGGAAGAGGAGAGAGGACCAGCTTTGGAAATGCCCCATATCCTCTCTACAAAGGCATGTTACTTGACATATCCAAGCAAAAGGCTCAGAATCAAGGCAAGAGAGATCAAGAGGAGATTGGGACAGCTATTGTTCCAGCAAATCTTGAAGATCCAGGTCCATTCAATCTACCTTGCTCCATCAGCTACCTTCACTTCAACAAATGCTTGTGTGATCTTGGAGCATCTGTTAGTGTCATGCCCTACTCTATAGCAGAAAAGCTTGGACACACTGAATTCAAGCCAAGCACCCTCCACATAAGTCTAGCTGATGGTTCACATAAGGATGTGGTTGGCAAATTGGATAGCCTCCTAGTCAAGATAGGCAAGGCAAGAATTCCCACTGATTTCATCATAATAAAGATGGATAAAGAGATAAAGGATCCAACCTTGCTTGGGAGACCATTCCTTGCCACAACAGGAGCAGTCATTGATGTTAAGGAAGGGCTGATAAGGTTGAACATAGCTGAAGGTTTGACCATGAACTTTGATATCACAAATCCACCTAACCAACCAACCATTGGAGGTCAACCATTTAAGATTGAAGATAAATCTGATTTTGGGGTTTTGAGAGAAGAAGAGACTTCAAAAGCTAAGGTCTCATCTCATGAGGAATCATTTCAACATCTCAAAGGTTCAGTTCAAGTGTTAGCTGGTTGGGTGAAGGATCTTCAAGCTCAGCTCAACAAAAGGTCTTTGAAGAAGGCAAGACCAAAACTCAAGTTTAAGAAGAAACATGCTTTAAGTGTCAAGGAAGTAGTGATCAAGAAGGAACACCAAGGTTATCAAGTAGAACCATGGGGGATTTTATCACCTCCTTGGTCTCCAAATCAAGATTAAAGAGCTATAAGAAGGCAAGCTTAGTGACTCTAAACAAGCTCACTAGGGAGGAAGTCCCTAAGGTATCCTTTGTAAATAAGCTTTATTTCCTTGTAGTTTTGATGTGTTTTCTTTTATGTTTGTGTTTGGCAGGCCTTTTAGTGAAAATGTAGTTGGGTAAGGAGAGATTTGGACTTGGAGAAGGAGACTCGCAAGCCCACTCGACCAGCCCACGAGAGGTACTCGGCCGAGTTGAAAAGGAACTAAGGCCCATTTGATCTTCAAATCGCTAGAACAATCGAGTGGAGGGAAGAACAAGAAGAAAATTTTGAATTTTCAAACTTTGGTCAAGGGAGCTCGACCGTGTACAGTCGAGTGTGGGGTCGAGTGGCAGCAAAAAGCAAGTCAAAGATTCCTATTTCAAATTTGAATGGTATGGATGCTCCACCCTTGTCTCCTTGTCCCCTTAGCTTCTTTAAACTGAACTTGCACAAGATTACACCTCTCACACTCTCTCATTTGCTCAAAACAACTAAATTCAAGTTTTAAATCTCTCTCAAGCTCATCTTTTGCTCAAGCTTTGTTCTTTCAAGTTTTTGGGTCACTAACCTATTAACTTTGAGCTTTGAGTTTATTCCTTTCAGTTCTTTTTGACAATGTCTTCAAAGATCACTAGGAAGTCTCAACAAACCTCTGGAAACTCCATGGAACGTCGTGATGCTGGCCTTGAATCAAGAGGAGAAGTTGGAAAATCAACTCGACGCACCACTCGATCATGCACTCGACCGAGTGGTGGTTCGAGCAGCCGGTCGAGCCAGATGCCGCGTCCAAGGAGAGAGTCAGTTGAGGAAGATCCTGAGAGGACTGAAAGTGAGGAGGACAGGGAGCCAACTCTCCATGAGTTCATAAGGAGACACAAGGCCAAAGGGAAGAGGCCAACAGTTGAGGTTGAGCAAGAAGAGAGTGAAAATGAGAGTGAGGAAGAAAGTGAAGAAGAAGAGTTAATGGATGATGGGGAAGCAGAATCTTGTGGGTAGTCAAAGAGGCAGCTTTATGATGCTTTTATGAGAATGGAGTTCTTGGGGACTAGATATCCTCACAAGGAAACCATGGAGAAGCTTGCCATTGATGAAGATGTGGAGTTTCTTTTTGAGAAAAGTAACTTAACCAAGTTCATGGGGCTTTGCATGGAGGGCTACAAGGAGGAAAGTTGTTAGTTTCTAGCCACTGTCAAGCTGCATACATATGCAAGGAAAGATCCTGAGGTTGGAGCTGGTCACATTTCCTTCACAATCAAGGGGAAGAGGCATGAGCTTTCAATGAAAAAGATAGCCAATGTTTTTGGTTTTGAAGTTGGGAGCAATAGGAGCTTGACGATACCAAGAGATGAGCTATATTCAGTTTGGGAAACCATTGGGGACAACAAACTCTACTCATCCTCCAATTCCAAGAGCTCAAGGATAAGGGGCCCAGTCCTAAGGTACTTCCACAAAGCTCTTGCAAATACCTTCTTTGCAAGGAAGGAAACTGGGAATATCAATGAGGGAGAGCTTAACATGATTGACATGGCTCTCAATGGGATCATCCTCAAGGCAAGAGATGGAACCATCATCCTTGGGAGAACTGTAGAGACTGATCTTGCAATGGTGCTCATTGACCATATGGTTTACTTGAGAAGTTGGGTAGGCAAGTTGGAGAACAAGGGCTCAAGAGGAGCACTAAGCATTGGAGGCATCATTACTCCAATTCTACAAGCTGCCAAGGTTCCACTTAGAGGAGAGAGGGTCTCACCAAGATGGATTGACTCAAGCTACCTCACCTCTACTCTCATCCTAGCCAAGGAGATGCATCAAGGAAATCGCATCTTCAATTTTGAGCTTCCAACACTTGGGAAACAATTAACCTTGCCTAACCAAGAGCTCACCACCATTCAAGAAGGAGCCAATATTGACTTTTGGCCAGCTGAGGAGCACTTATTTGATGGAGTAGTTCAAGCTAGAGTTGAGGAAGCTGGGAATGCACAAGTAGCTGATGGGGAGGAACAGTTCTATTTTGAGGATTATGAGTCCAACCCAAGGGATAGTAGAGGAGTGAGGGAGAATAGCAAGAGGTTGACACTTTTGCAAAAATGGAATAAGTGGCATGGGAAGAGGTTTGATAAGCTGAAGAAGAAGGTGACCAACATGGCTAAGTCTATCAAGGGCTTAAAGAAGGAGATTGCTGAGTTGAAGAGTGGGAATTCTTCACCTACACCATCAAGCCCTTTGAGGAGAAGTAGCTCTCAACTAGAGCACTCTCAAGAGTTGCAAACCCTGTGGAACCAGCTAGGGCTTCAATGTATGAGCAAAACCAGAGGAAGAGGAGCTCAAGTACCCGAGAACAGCACCTTTCGAGGCACTCGACAGGGTCACTCGAGCGCCCACTCGACCGAGCACTCCCGACGTACTCGACCGTGTCCTAGCCCAGATCACCATATGGCTTCCCACCTCCAGCTGCTTATCCAGGCTATCCAGGTTACCCTTCCATCCCACCTCAATACTTCATGGATCCAGCACTCTACCAGCAGTTCTACTAGCAGTTCTCCCAGCAGCAAGGACAGAATTTTGGCATCCGCGGTCCAGCTCAACCCCCCCACTCGGACACACACTCGACTGAGTCACGGTCGATCGTCGTCGTCGAGCTGCCCCAATCTCCATCTCCAAGTCACCAACAAGACCCTAACTACACCTTTGACAGCATGCAAGAGGATGTGGACAACTTCTTCTCCAATCCTTAAGGTACCACTATCACCTTAACTTGTAAATATCATTGCATTTCATATTTGTGTTTCGTTTTTAGTCTTGAATCCTCTTACAAATTTCTTTCACACAGGGGACTGTGTGATTTAAGTTTGGGGGAGTGTTTGAGATAGCATGTGACATTGTGTTTTGTGTTTCAAGCCATGTTTATTCTTGTGTGTGAGAGGCCTTTTTGGGGTTGAGCTTGGTAGAAAGTGTTAGGTTTGAACTGACAAGAGTAAAGCCTTGTGTAGTTCTAGTTTGCACTTTTCAAACTAGATAGGAATAGGTGGTTCACTTGTTGGGTTTGGGACTTGGCTGTTATGAAAAAAAAAAAAACAAAAGAAAAAAGAGAAAAGAAAGAAAAAGGGTAGAGTCTTTAAGAGGAGATTGTGTTTAAGCAAGGTCTAGTGAAAGGATGGGAAGTGAAAATTGTTGAAGATGGTTCTAGTTAAAGAAAAGAAAAGTCTATCAAAAAGCTTGTATGTCTTAAGAATAAGAAGAAAAGAGAACCATAGCAAATAAGTAAGAATCACGCATCCCACTAGAAAGATCAAATAAGAAACCTCTTCTAAGACTTGAAAACCAAAAGAGAAAAGGGTGAAAGAGAAAAGAAGAAGTTAAAGGGTAGCACTAGGATCATTTGGGTTTAGATTGCTAGGATAAACACTTTGGGTGCCTTTGGGTAGACAAGGTTTTATTCTTGTATGTGTCTAGGTGTTCTTACCTTTAGCATTCTTCTAAAGCTCAATCCATTTTTATGAGAGAACCCTGATATTGATAAGCACCACTCTAAAAAGAGACCATCATTGTCTCAAAGCCTTTATCTCCAAGCCAAATGAGTTTAAGCATTGCATAGAATTGATTCATGTTCTTGATTAATGAATGTTAAAGGAAATGGTTGATTTGAATGCATGTGGACATCTAAGACTCAAATCAGTAAAGGTTGTGATATGCTTGTCTAAAGTCTTTAAGTACAGCTCATTCAACTTGCATCATAGTACTAGTAACTTGGACATTGATTCTAGATGATCTATTTGCAAGCTTTAGGAACTGAGATCCCACCTTTTAAACCTCACCTACCTTCTTATGTCATGTTTATTTGCTTGAGGGCAAGCAAAGACTAAGTTTGGGGGTGTTGATGTTCATATATTTTACCCTGTTTTCCCTTAGTTTATTCACATCGTTTGCATCCTTTGCTATCCATTTTAGTCATTATTGCATAGCTTTAGGACTAATCATGCATTAGAGTATAGTTGCATTGCATTTGCATCTTTTCATGCATAAACAGGTGATTTTGGAGCTTAAGGAGCATGGAAGCAAGGATGAGGAAGAAGTGAAGCAATCATGAATGGAAAGCAAGAGAGTTAAGGCTGAAATAACAAGGTCCGGAGTCCAACTCGACCGCACACTCGACCAGACACTCGACCGTGTGCTGAGGAGGACTCGACCGAGTGGAGAACGCACGAGAGAAGCCAGCTCGACCTGCCACTCGACCGAGCACTGGTCGAGTTGACCGAGCCGTTGACTATTTTGTCTTTTAGTATTTTTAGGGCTTCCACTCCCCTCCTATATAAAGCCTTGTACCTGCTGCCACCAAAAGGAGCCAGCTTTTAGATATTCTCTAAACCTAGTATTTACCCTTTTGGGAATTATTCTTTTTGCACTTTTATTTGTCTTAGATCTTGTACTTGAAAAAGACTAAATTCTTCAATATTGTTGGTTTCATAACTTTCTTAATATTGAGAATTCGAGTTTCATTTCTTTTTCATTATTGTAGATCTCTGTTTTATCTTTCTAGTGATGCAAGTTTCATTATTTTGCTGGGTTTTTTACATTGTTCACCATGTGTTCTTGTGAGTAGTTCTCTAGGATCTTGAGGATGGGTTAGGCTGGATTGATCTTGTGGTTTATTTAATTTGGTCAAGCTTAACTGTTGTAGATCTCTTCTAGGCTAGATGTTCTTAATGCTGATCCTATATCTGAGAAGGTAGGGTTTGATTTCAAGCATTTTAGCATCACACCAATGTGTAAGGAGCATAGATAAGGCTAGATTTAGAGCTTACCATTAGGCTTGCTAAGAGATTAGAGGTCTTGTTTGGTATGAGATGTATTGCTTAATGCCTGCTTGTGTAGATTCTTTACTATGTGAGAGCAAGTCTAGAAATGCATAGGTTTGATTGTTTCTTGCCATGAGAGTGGATTAAACATGTCTTAGAATAGTATGTCAAGAGATCAGCTCAAAGTTTGTTTGAGGTTTGTTGACCAAGTTAAATAGCCACAATGATTAGATCAGCCCATGATCCCTCCTCAGGACCTTCTTTGTTTATTGATATCTTAGTCTTAATCCTGTTACTTGCTTGTTGTTTGATTCGTTTTTGCATTGCTCTGTTTTTATTGTGTTGCTCTGTTTTCACGTATAGTCCAGCTCGACCCTGTACTCGACCTACACTCGGTCGAATGATTGCTCGAGTTCTTCCCCAAAACTTGTGTTTATGATTTGTGATTGTCCTGTTTCATTTCTGCTGCATTCATTTTGTTTTCTGTTCATTACTTGTCTTGCATTAGTTCATTTCTTGCATTATAGTAGTTTCTATTTCTGTTCTAGCTTCATTATTGTTACAATCATTCTGTTCATTTACATTTAGCATCTAGTTCTTGTAGTTTTATTTTCTGCACTTTACATTTTCATCTTAGGATTGTTAGTGACAAACATCCTTGCATTTGGCTTAACTTAGATTCATATACATATTTTAATTGTTCACAAACACTCATTTAGGATTGACACCTTTTATACTGCAACTGCATAAGGGGAATTGAAACACCTTACCATCCATCCATTCATATCAACATTTCATACATTCATCATCATCACACCTCACACATAAAAACCTTGTTTCGGAAAGCCAACTCGACCGGTCACTCGAATGAGCACCAGGTCGAGTTAGCCAAGCCGCCTAGCTATTTTGTCTTTTAGCCTTTTTAGGGCTTCCACTACTTTTCCTATAAAAGACCTTGTACCCTTCAACCACCAAGAGTCCAGCTTTTTAGATATTCTCAAACCTAGTTTTTACCTTTTAGGGAATTATTCCTTTTCAGACTTTTTATTTTGGCTGTATCAGACCTTCTTCAAGGAGAAAACATAAAGATTCTGGATTTTGTTGGTTCCATAACTTTCAAGATATTAAGAATTTGTATTTGATTCATTCTTCATTATTGTAGATCTTTGCTTTATCTTTCATTTGATGCAAGTTTCAATATTTTCTGGGTTTATGGTTTTGATGTTCATCATGTGTTCTCATGAAAGTAGTTGCTAGATCTTGAGGATGGGTTAGCTGGATTATGTTTGAGGTTTGTTTGATTTGGTCGCTTGACAAGGTGTGTGATCTCTTCTGGGTCTGATGTTCTTAATGTTGATCCTATAACTGAGAGGGAGATTTGAACTCAAGCCTCTTAGCATCATACCAATGTTTAGGAGCATAGATAAGGCTAGATCTAGAGTTTACCATTGACTTGCTAAGAGATTAGAGGTCTTGTTTGGTATTTGACATATTGCTTAATGCCTGCTTGTGTAGATTCTTTACTGTGAGAACAAGTCTAGAGATGCATGAGTTTGATTATTTCTTGCCATGAGATGGATTAAACATGCTTAAAATATGGTCTTAGATTAGCTCAAGTTTGTTTGAGATTCATTGACCAAGTTAGATGAATCTCAATCATCATTACCCAGCCCATGAATCCCTCCTCAAGGCCTTCTTTGTTTATTGATTTCTTAGTCTTAATCCTGCTGCTGCTCGTTTGTGTTTATTTGCTTCATATCGTCTCCTTTTTCTTGTGTTGCTCGTTTCTCACGTTGGGTCAGCTCGACCCTGCACTGATTCTACACTCGATCAAATGCTTGCTCGAGTTCATCCCCAGAACTTTTGTTTATGATTTTTAGTTGTTCTGTCTTACTTCCTCGTTTCATTCTAAGCCAATTTCTGTTGCATCACTTAGTGTCCTGTTCAATACTTGCATTAAGATAGTTTGGCTTCTCGTTCTAGCTTCATAATTGTCATAATCATTCTGTTTCATTTACATTTAGCATCTAGTTCTAGTAGCTTTACATTATGCACTTTACATTTCATCATAAGATTGTCATGACAAACATCTTTTACATCCGGCTTGACTTAATCTTTATGACATCTTGATTGCTTACAAACTCTCGATTGGATTGACAATTCTTACTACAATTGCATAAGGGGACCTGGAAACACCCTGCCATCCATTCATTCATATTCATCATTTCACCATTTCATCACTACCACCAAAAGATGTTTTCAATCAAGCGCCATGTTGCTCCATTTTAACTGTGGCTTATGACAATTAGACAATAGGTTCAAGATTAAGTTTGTTTATCCAATTGTTCACTCATGATCTCGTTTCTTCTACTGCTTGTTCGTGATTGAGTTTCAGGTACCATCATGACCATCAACTCGACCACCACTCGACCGAGTGTGTGATCGAGCACCTGATCGAGTCAGAAGCCGGATACAATTGACATCAGTTCCCAGTCGACTCGACCACCCACTCAAGCTTTTGCTCGACCTAGTGCCTGTCCGAGTCTGTACTCGCGCCTGTTGATGCAAACAAGGTCCAAGGGTCATCATAATCTTCAGAGACTCCTTGATCACATCAACCGACCACCAAAGGACCTGAGACAGCAGAGAATAAGGATCTATCAGTAACAAGAACAACAAGTGCTAATGGAGCGACAAGATCAACAAGCTCCAAGAGCAAGAAACATTGGTGCTGGAGATGCACCAAACACACATAACCAGAGAGCTGTTATTGTGCCTCCTACTGTTGCCAACAACAACTTTGAGATCAAAAGTGGACTGATCTCCATGATTCAAGCCAACAAGTTCCATGGGTTGCCAATGGAAGATCCCCTAGACCACCTTGATGAATTTAAGGATGGATTCAAGTTATGTGGTCTCACCAAGATCAATGGTGTCAGTGAGGATGGATTCAAGTTAAGGCTATTCCCCTTCTCAATGATGTTCATATATTTTACCCTGTTTTCTCTTAGTATATTCACATCTTTTGTATCTTTTGCTATCCATTTTCACCATTATTGCATAGCTTTAGGACTAATCATGCATTAGAGTTTAGTTGCATTGCATTTGCATCTTTTCATGCATAAACAGGTGATTTTGGAGCTTAAGGAGCATGGAAGCAATGTTGAGGAAGGAGTGAAGCAATCATGAAGGGAAAGCAAGAGAGTTAAGGCTGAAATAACAAGGTCCGGAGTCCAACTCGACCGCACACTCGACCAGACACTCGACCGTGTGCTGAGGAGGACTCGACCGAGTGGACAATGCACGAGAGAAGCCAGCTCGACCTGCCACTCGACCGAGCACAGGTCGAGTTGACCGAGCCGTTGACTATTTTGTCTTTTAGCATTTTTAGGGCTTCCACTCCCCTCCTATATAAAGCCTTGTACCTGCAGCCACAAAAGGGAGTCAGCTTTTTAGATATTCTTAAAAACCTAGTATTTACCTTTTTGGGATTTATTCCTTTTGCTTTTTATTTTCCTAAGATCTTGTACTTGAAAAAGACTAAATTTCTCATTATTGTTAGTTTAATAACTTTCTTAATATTGAGAATTTAAGTTTCATTTCTTTTTCAATATTGTAGATCTTTGTTTTATCTATCTAATGATGCAAGTTTCAATCTTTTCTGGGTTTATGATTTTGATGTTTATCATGTGTTCTAGTGAGTAGTAGTTTAGGATCTTGAGGATGGGTTAGGCTGGGCTGTGAATGAGGTTTTGTTTGGCTTGATCAAGCTTGATTGTTGTAGATCTCTTCTAGGGTAGATGTTCTTAATGCTGATCCTATATCTGAGAGGGTAGGATCTGATTTCAAGCATCTTAGCATCACACCAATGTTTAAGAGGCATAGATAAGGCTAGATCTAGAGCTTACCATCTTGCTTGCTAAGAGATTAGAAGTTTTGTTTGGTATGAGACATATTTCTTACTGCCTGCTTGTGTAGATTCTTTACTATGTGAGAGCAAGTCTAGAAATGCATAGGTTTGATTGTTTCTTGACCATGAGAGTGGGAGAAACTTGTCTTGGATTCATATGTCTAGAGATTAGCTCATGTTGTTTGAGATTTGTTGATCAAGTTAGATAGCCTCAATCATTAGTCCAGCCCATGAATCCCTCCTCAAGTCCTTCTTTGTTTATTGATTTTACAGTCTTAATCCCGTTGCTTGATTGTAGTTTGATCCGTCTTTGCATTACTCTGCTTTTTTATTGCATTGCCTCGTTTCTACTAGTCTAGCTCGACCACTCACTCGACCTACACTCGGTCGAGTGCTGGCTCGAGTTCATCCCTTTAACTCGCTATTTACGATTTGTGATTGTCTTGTTTCATTCATGTTCCATTTCGCTGCATTCATTTAGTGTCCTGTTCATTATTGTCTTGCATTTGTTCTTTATCTTAGTTTCGTTTCGTTGGTTGCATCATTACTGTCTTAATCATTCTATTTCATTTGCATTTAGTTCTTAGTTCATTTAGTTTACCTTCTGCACTTGACATTTTCATCATAGGATTGTTTAGTGGCAACATCCTTTTCATCTGGCTTAAATTAGATCTTTATGCATATCTTAACTGTTTACAACCACTCAAATTGGATTGATACCCCTTATACTGCAACTGCATAAGGGGAATTGAAACACCTTACCAATCATTGCATACATTCATCATCATCCATTCCATCTTGACCTATCCACCATAAAATGCCTAGTTCCAATTTGGCGCCGTTGCCTATTTGAGTGTGTTTTTGTGACAATTAGGATCCATAAAAGTCTAAGATTAAGTTCGTTTATCCACTTGTTCATTACTGATCTTGTTTCTTTTTCTGCTTGTCTGTGCTTGAATTTCAGGTACCAGCTCGACCACCAACTCGACCACCACTCGACCGAGTGTGTGATCGAGCACCTGATCGAGTCAGAAGCCGGATACAAATAGACATCAGCTCCCAGTCGACTCGACCACCCACTCGAGCCTGCGCTCGACCGAGTGCCTGTCCGAGTCTGTACTCGACTCTGTTGATGCAAACAAGGTCCAAGGGTCCTCACAATCTTCAGAGACTCCTTGATCACATCAACAAACCACCAAGGGACCTGAGACAGCAGAAAACAAGGATCCATCAGGAACAAGAACAACAAGTTCTAATGGAGAATCAAGCTCAACAACCTCCAAGAGCAAGAAACATTGGTGCTGGAGATGCACCAAACACACATAACCAGAGAGCTGGTATTGTGCCTCCTACTGTTGCCAACAACAACTTTGAGATCAAAAGTGGATTGATCTCAATGATTCAAGCCAACAAGTTCCATGGGTTGCCAATGGAAGATCCCCTAGACCACCTTGATATAGGATATGTGGTCTTACTAAGATCAATGGGGTCAGTGAGGATGGCTTCAAGTTAAGGCTATTTCCATTCTCACTTGGAGATAAGGCTCACCTTTGGGAGAAGACTCTTCCTACTGGAGCAATAACCACATGGGATGCTTGCAAGAAGGCTTTCTTGGCCAAATTCTTTTCCAATGCTAGAACTGCTAGATTGAGAAATGAAATCTCTGGGTTTGCTCAAAGGAATAATGAGAGTTTTTGTGAAGCTTGGGAAAGGTTTAAAGGATTCCAGACTCAGTGTCCTCACCATGGCTTCAGCAATGAGTCCCTTTTAAGCACTTTGTATAGAGGGGTGCTTCCCAAGATCAGAATGCTTCTTGACACAGCCTCAAATGGAAACTTCCTCAACAAAAATGTTGAAGAAGGATGGGAGTTGGTTGAAAATCTTGCTCAATCAGATGGCAACTACAATGAGGACTATGACAGAACCATAAGGTCATCCTCCACTGATCAAGAGGAAAAATACAAGAGGGATTTGATGGTCAATGAGAAGCTGGACAAGATTCTTCTTAGCCAGAAAAGTCCATTCACTTCATTGGAGAGGAAGAGGCTCCAGTTCAAGAAGGGGAGACTGAGTTTGCTGAGTTGTGCTACATGCAAAACCAAGGAGGATTCAAAGGCTACAACCAAGGAGGTTTCAAACACAACAATCTCTCATATAGGAGTACCAATGTGGCCAACCCTCAAGACCAAGTTTATCCACCTCAACAGCCTCCACAGAACAAAGCTACATCCCTAAACAACAACATCAAGTGTTCCAGCCTTCATTGTGTCCCCCACCAGGTTTCGACTAACCAAGGCCAGGAACAAGACTTAAGGGCAATGATGCAACAGTTGTTGATTGGGCAAACACAAGGAAAGATTGAGGAGGCCAAACAGTTTGCCGAGTTGAATCAAAGACTCACTTCACAGACAATGATCTAAACATGAAGTTTGAGGGTCTTAACTCAAGAGTGAAGTATATGGAGAGTAACATTGCCTCTACTTCAGCCCCTAAACCTAGCCAACTCCCTGGAAAAGCTGTCCAAAATCCAAGGGAGTTCACAGCCAAGGCCATTCAAGTTCATGAGAAAGAAGTCACTGAGGACAGTGAAGTCCAAGTTGGGGGAATTTATCAGTTACTGAAGCCCCAAGTGATGTTTTTGCAAAGCAACTGGAGTGCGACATTGCACTCGACCATGGCTCGAACAGCCACTCGACCGAGTGCATGCTCGAGTGGTTGATCGAGTTGCAGATACGAAGCTGTTAAGCCTAGATACATTCCTCCTGCTACAAACCGCCTACCATTCCTGTGACGTTTCAAGGCACAAAAGATAAGGAACCGAGGGAAATTACCGGTAGTTAAAAGTGATGGCTTAAGAACAAGAGGAAGTGAAAGTCTCAAGGAAGTGGCCATACAAGAGATTACCATTGCTTACAAGGAAGAAGAGAGAGGGCCTGACTGAGCAAATTTGTTCAGAATCCTTCCTACAAGGACATGCTGCTTGAATTATCCAAGATGAAAGCTCAGAACAAGACATGAAGGACTTAAGAGAGATTGGGGAAGCTGTTATACCAACAAAACTTGAAGACCCTGGATCATTTGATCTACCTTGCTCCATTAGCTACATGCACTTCAACAAATGCTTCTGTGATCTGCGAGCTTCAGTGAGCCTAATGCCATACTCAGTGGCTGAAAAGTCAGTATGAATACTTTAAGCCTTGCAATCTCTATTGGCATGGCAGATGGATCCAAGAGGGATGTGCTTGGGATAATTGAAAACTCTTCCAATCAAGATAGGAAAGGCAAGAATCCCAACTGATTTTGTGATCATGAACATGGACCAAGAGCCTTAAGATCCTCTTCATCTTGGGAGACCATTCTTAGCCACAGTTGAGCTGTAATAGATGTTAAGATGGGAACCATCAAACTTCATCTTGCTAAAGACTTCACTATGAAGTTTGACATCAAGAATGCTAATCATCAGCCTACTATTGAAGGTCAACACTTTATGATAGGGAAAAAGGCTAGTTGTGAAGTTTTTGAGGAAGGAGGAACCCTAGGATTAAAGGTTCAGCTCAAGCTAAGACTGTCCAAGAACTAAGGGGTTCAGTTCAAGTGCTAGCTGGTTTAGTAAAGGAACTTCAAGTTCAGCTCAACAAAAGGTCTTTGAAGAAGGCAAACCAAAACTCAAGTTTAAGAAGAAACATGGTTCAAGTGTTAGGAAGTAGTGATCAAGAAGGAGCACCAAGGTTACCAAGCAGAACCAGGAGGGATTTCATCACCTCCTTGGTCTCCTAATCAAGTTTAAAGAGCTATAAGAAGTCAAGCTTAGTGACTCTAAACAAGCTCACTAGGGAGGAAGTCCCTAAGGTATCCTTTGTAAATATAGTTTATTTTCCTAGTAGTTTTGATATGTTTTACTTTTATGTTTGTGTTGACAGGCTTTGAGGAAGAATGTAGTTGGATAAAGAAAGATTTGGACTGGAGAAGGAGATCTGCAAGCCCACTCGACCAAGACCACAAGAGGTACTCGGCCGAGCTGGATACTAATAGAAGCCCATTTGATTTCCATTCTTCTAGAATGATCAAGTGGAGGGAAGAACAAGGAGAAAAATTTTGAAATTTCAAAATTTCAAGGAGCTCGACCACGTGCTGGTCGAGTGTGGGGTCGAGTGGCAGCCAAAAAGTAAGTCAAAGATTCCCATTTCGAATTTGAATGGTATGGACGCTCCACCCTTGTCTCCTTGTCCCCTTAGCTTCTTTATATAGTCCTTGCTCGATCCTACACTTCTCACATTCTCTCATTTGCTCAAAACATTTAAATTCAAGCTTTAAAATCTCTTTCAAAGTTCATCTCTTGCTCAAGTTTGTTCTTTCAAGTTTTTGGGTCACTAACCTATTAACTTTGTGCTTTGAGTCTATTCCCTTCAGTTTCTTTTGAAAATGTCTTCCATTACCAAGAAGTCGCACCAAACCGCTGCAAGCTCCATGGAACGCCGTGATGCTGACCTTGAATCAAGAGGTGAAGCTGAGAGACTGACGGTCCACTGATCAACCACTCGACCGAGTGGCCGTTCGAGCAGTAGGTCGAGCCAGGTGCCGCGTCCAAGGAGAGAGCGAGTTGAGGAAGATCCTGAGAGGACCGAAAGTGAGGAGGAAAGAGAGCCTACTCTTAATGAATTTATGAGGAAGCACAAGGCCAAGGGGAAGAGGCCAGCTGTTGAAGTTGAGCAAGAAGAAAGTGAAAGTGAGAGTGAGGAGGAAAGTGAAGAAGAAGAAC